>RPFO01000406.1:851158-1091158 GCA_009746045.1 Mesostigma viride
CGGCACCAACCCCGGTGTAGTGCTCCGGCGACGCTCCTCGTCTTCCGACCCGCCTCCTCCGCTCTACAGCCGCAACACCCCGTCAGCGGCCACACCCGGCGCCGGCCCGGGCTCCCTCCGCCCGGCTTCTCCGCTGTGCGCGGTCTCGTTTCTCGGTCAGGGCGGTGTCCCGCCCGGCCGCCCGCGCTCCTCGCTGTTCCCCGGTAATTCCCGCGCGAAAGTTGACGAATCGGTGCGCGCGTGCAATGTTGACTGAAATTCGGTCGTGCAGGCTATGGTAGCTGAAAATTTATTGCTCACGGAATACGAAGCATTGTGTACCGGATTTCGCTTGTTCGAACGGCATGGTCATAGGGAAAAAATAATATCACAAAAAACTCGCGAAAACGCTGCTGTATTGGGTTGTGAACGAGGACAAGCACGCAGTTGGCGCAGTTTTTGCTCGCCGTCCGACCAGCCCCGTGCATCTTTAAGGTAAGGTCTCGTTGCCCAAACTACTTGACGGTGGAAGCGAACACGTTCTACCAGTTCCTTACATCATTTCAAAGAAACCCAGCGTAGGATTTCCCTTAATTTTGCGTTTCCGATTTTTACGCCCCTTCCGCGAAAAAGTGAGAATTATAGGAGCGCTGACAGGGCAACACTGCATGTCGTGCTTTATAATCGCTTTTACGTCTTTTCTTGCAGCTATATGACTTCGCTTGGGCGCAGCAACATCGCCCGGTGTTTATCCTGCGGGCGGGGCTTGCTGGCCCCGTCCGGAGTGTGCTCGGGGTGCGGGAAAAACCACAGCTACTGGTTTATAACGTCGACAACCCCCCATTTTCTGGTCATTAACCGGCGTATTCTTGGTTTAAGCTTCCGGCGACGGGCGAAAAGAGCTCTTACCATGACGGCATGCTCTGGGGAGGCGTTCCGAGAAGGACTGGGGCGGGCAGGCAAATTTACACGCGACAGTGCCCGCACGTCGCCTGCGCACCCCGGCGTACAAGGCAAAGCGCAGTGTTTCCCTCCTGGACGGCCCATCGCTGCCTTTGCCGGGCGGCATGTTGGGGAGGCGGCTCCTTCTTCCTTTCTTACCGCCCGTTTCATAGTTCATACCCCGTGAGTTTCCCAACGGAGGCGTGTTAATGATGAGCGGCTGCATGCATGAATGAACGGGTGTATGAATGAGGGAGGGGGGGGAGGAGGGAGGAGGAGGGAGGGAGGGAGGGAGGAGGGAGGGAGGGAGGGAGGGAGGGAGGGAGGGAGGGAGGGAGGGAGGGAGGGAGGAGGGAGGGGGAGGGAGGAGGGAGGGAGGAGGGAGGGAGGGAGGGAGGGAGGGAGGGAGGGAGGGAGGGAGGGAGGGAGGGAGGGAGGGAGGGAGGGAGGGAGGGAGGGAGGGAGGGAGGAGGGAGGGAGGGAGGGAGAGGAGAGGGAGGAGGGAGGAGGGAGGGAGGAGGAGGGAGGGAGGAGGAGGGAGGGAGGGAGGGAGGGAGGGAGGAGGGGGAGGGAGGGAGGGAGGGAGGGAGGAGGGAGGGAGGAGGAGGGGAGAGGGAGGGAGGGAGGGAGGGAGGGAGGGAGGAGGGAGGAGGGAGAGGAGGGAGGAGGGAGGGAGGGGGAGGAGGGAGGGAGGGAGGAGGGAGGGAGGGAGGGAGGGAGGGAGGGAGGGAGGGAGGGAGGGAGGGAGGGAGGGAGGGAGGGAGGGAGGGAGGGAGGAGGGAGGAGGGAGGGAGGGAGGGAGGGAGGGAGGGAGGGAGGAGGAGGGAGGGAGGGGAGGGAGGAGGGAGGGAGGGAGGAGGGAGGGAGGAGGGAGGGAGGGAGGGAGGGAGGGAGGGAGGGAGGGAGGGAGGAGGGAGGGAGGGAGGGAGGGAGGGAGAGGGAGGGAGGAGGGAGGGAGGGAGGGAGGGAGGGAGGAGGGAGGGAGGGAGGAGGGAGGGAGGGAGGGAGGGAGGGGGAGGAGGGAGGGAGGGAGGGAGGGAGGGAGGAGGGAGGGAGGGAGGGAGGGAGGGAGGGAGGGAGGGAGGGAGGAGGGAGGGAGGGAGGGAGGGAGGGAGGGAGGGAGGGAGGGAGGGAGGGAGGGAGGGAGGAGGGAGGGAGGAGGGAGGGAGGGAGGGAGGGAGGGAGGAGGGAGGAGGGAGGGAGGGAGGGAGGGAGGGAGGGAGGGAGGGAGGGAGGAGGAGGGAGGAGGAGGGAGGGAGGGAGGGAGGGAGGGAGGGAGGGAGGGAGGGGGAGGGAGGGAGGGGGAGGGAGGGAGGGAGGGAGGGAGGGAGGGAGGGAGGGAGGGAGGGAGGGAGGGAGGGAGGGAGGGAGGGAGGGAGGGAGGGAGGGAGGAGGGAGGGAGGGAGGGAGGGAGGGAGGGAGGGAGGGAGGGAGGGAGGGAGGGAGGAGAGGAGGGAGGGAGGGAGGGAGGGAGGGAGGGAGGGAGGGAGGGAGGGAGGGAGGGGAGGGAGGGAGGGAGGGAGGAGAGGAGGGAGGGAGGGAGGGAGGGAGGGAGGGAGGGAGGGAGGGAGGGAGGAGGGAGGGAGGGAGGGAGGGAGGGAGGGAGGGAGGGAGGGAGGGAGGGAGGGAGGGAGGAGGGAGGGAGGGAGGGAGGGAGGGAGGGAGGGAGGGAGGGGAGGGAGGGGGAGGGAGGGAGGGAGGGAGGAGGGAGGGAGGGAGGGAGGGAGGAGGGAGGGAGGGAGGGAGGGAGGGAGGGAGGGAGGGAGGGAGGGAGGGAGGGAGGGAGGAGGGAGGGAGGGAGGGAGGGAGGGAGGGAGGGAGGGAGGGAGGGAGGGAGGGGAGGGAGGGAGGGAGGGAGGGAGGGAGGGAGGGAGGGAGGGAGGGAGGAGGGAGGGAGGGAGGGAGGAGGGAGGGAGGGAGGAGGGAGGGAGGGAGGGAGGGAGGGAGGGAGGGTATGTATGACTGCGTGCGTGCGTGCGTGCGTGCGTGCGTGCGTGCGTGCGTGCGTGCGTGCGTGCGTGCGTGCGTGCGTGCGTGCGTGCGTGCGTGCGTGCGTGCGTGCGTGCGTGCGTGCGTGCGTGCGTGCGTGCGTGCGTGCGTGCGTGCGTGCGTGCGTGCGTGCGTGCGTGCGTGCGTGCGTGCGTGCGTGCGTGCGTGCGTGCGTGCGTGCGTGCGTGCGTGCGTGCGTGCGTGCGTGCGTGCGTGCGTGCGTGCGTGCGTGCGTGCCTACGTGTATGCATGGGTGGGTGGATACATGTGTATGTGTGTGTGTGTGTGTGGGTAAGGGATCGACGTGTGTGTGTGTGTGTGTGTGTGTGTGTGTGCTTCTCTGCTTAGGCGTTGGAGCACACGCATGCACTGGAGGAAGGGGGTGATGAAAACCCAGACCAACTGTCGCACCCACCCCTCCACCTTCACCAAGCGTAAGGCCAAGCGTGCCATGGGGGTAGGGTAGCGGACGCAAGTCACCAACGTCAGGGTGCTCACCAGGCTGGTGGATGAGAAGATGGGGGGCAGGCCCCTGTCAGATGCAGAGAAGAAGAAAAGGAAAAGGATGCAGCAGGGCCGTGAGAACGTGCCCCCGGGTGTGGCATTAGCCACTATATAGCTAGCTAGCTGGCTAGAGCTGTGTTATTAATGCATTGTACTATAGGCATGTGCCCCCAAGTATGCCTTCCTGCATTGTAAATATGATGCATAATGTAATGATGTGTTGTTTGGAACCTTCTGTACACCAAGGTGGAATGATTGCCATGAAACCCTTGTAAGAACAATAGAAAGCTGCTTTTTCTGTGGTATTTATGCTAGCATCTGTCACCAATTTGTCATCCAACCAGCCTGAAGCTTTGTGGGCAGGCTGCATGGGATGTGTTTCGAACATGTGCCAAGTTCCAGGTCCAACTGAGTTCATTTGATGTCATTATATATGCACATGTGTGATGAAACCCTTGAAAAACCATGAAAAACTGCATTTTTGTGGTATTTATGCTAGCATTTGTCACCAGTTTGTCATCCAACCAGCCTGAAGCTTTGTGGGCAGGCTGCATGGGATGTGTTTCGAACATGTGCCAAGTCCCAGGTCCAACTGAGTTCATTTGATGTCATTATCTATGCAAATGTGTGATGAAACCCTTGGAAAAATCTGAAAAACTGCATTTTTGTGGTGTTTATGCTAGCATCTGTCACCAATTTGTCATCCAACCAGCCTGAAACTTTGTGGGCATGCTGCATGGGATGTGTTTAGAACATATGCAAAGTTCCACGCCCAACTGAGTTCATTTGGTGTCATTATATATGCATATGTGTGATGAAACCCTTGGAAAACCCTGAAAAACTGCATTTTGGGGGTATTTATGCTAGCATCTGTCACCATTTTGTGATCCAACCAGCCTGAAACTTTGTGGGCATGCTGCATGGGATGTGTTTATAACATGTGCAAAGTTATAGCCCCAACTGAGTTCATTTAGTGTCATTCATATAGGCATGCATGCCAGAAAGTGCTAAAAGTGCGGTATTTTATGCTAGCAAATGTCACCATGTTACCATGGTGCCGACTCCCAAAAAATTTTTTGACCACATGGCATCATAAGATATCTGATTAGGTACCTTGGTGCCAAATTTGAGGCCAAACTGACTATTAGCCTATCTTGAAATAATTACCAGGGAACCAAAACGCGTTTTTGGATTGATGTGTCATCATTAATTAATTAATTAATAGACACGTGACTGCGTCACGTGAGCATAAGTCCTCAGTGGGAGGGGAACATGGGATGGAATGGATGGTATAAGCTATCTAGGTCCTAGTTACAGGGGTGTGGGCACCGCGGCCCGAATCGCTATGAATGCCATACTTGGTCACACGCGGAGCCCCCACAGGCTTGGGGTGGTCTCCTTCATCACTACTTGCCATCTATCCTTGCGCACCATCTGCCTCCATATTACAGACAAACCAGGAGGCTGCCCGGGGTGAGCCCGTCACGTCTAGTGTAGCACATGTCCATGCCGAGTCTATCACGAAAAGTCCACGGGTGGCGGCCCTGCCGCGCGCGGCCGGGGGCACGCCAGGTGAGGACATATCGCCCAGGCTGGGCAGGCTTGGTGCCAGCTAGTCTATCTGATGTATCTACCTGATCTGTGCGGGCCAGGTGCCCGGCTAGGCCCAGGCGCCTGTGCCTAATAATGTGGGAAACATAGGGCAAATCAGCGTACAAATCCTCATTACTAATGTGCAAACCAAAGGGGATGTTAAGGGCCTTGCGCAGCATCTTGGTGACGGCGCCGTCGAGTCGTTGCTCCAGCTCCTGCATCAGTGTCCACGTCTCGGCGCCGTAGGTCAGGATCGTCAGAATGACGACCTTGAAGAGGTCACGCTTGTGTTCTCATCATGCAGATGTTTTATTATCCACACATGTCGATACATTGATGATGTCATTGCTTTCGACAACCCTGATTTTGCAACCCATCTGTACATCACAGCTAGTCTACTACCTGGCATCTACCCGCAAGCGTCCCTCACATTATTAAAGGTCACGTCGGAGGATTAATTAATTAATTAATTAATATTAGGAACATAACTCCGTTGGGAGTATATGTAGCACATATCCCAGAGAAGGGGCATATGGCTTTTAATACATTCTAAGCTACTTCCTGCAAGGGGGGGAATGTAAACGACACTTGAGTCGGGGTGCACCAGGCCGGCACCTGCATCCCCATGATCTATATCAAGCTATGCCCAGCTATAAGGGGGAGCCTGTCATGGGGGGGAAGATCATCATAGCTATGCAAAAGCTAGAGCGTGGCATCTCAGCAGAGAGCAGCTCTCTACATGGGCACAGCATAACTAGATAAAGCTAGGTATCAGCTGGAGTGTGGCACATCATAGGCAAACATGCACACGGCTAAATGATGCTCGTGAATCAGCTGGTATAGAGCCTGTAGGAGGCGTACATGTACATGGCCACGGTCTATCTATTCTACACTACTACTACTGCTGTATTCCCCTACTAAGCTGCGGCGGCTGGAGTCGCTCAGTGGGGCCGCGGGGGTCGTATGCCAGGGCTTGTGGCCGACGTAGATGGTCGCCCCCTTCCAGTACACCGGTTGCCCCGCCTTGGTCTGCCGGAGCTGGAGGTAGGTCCGCGGCCATATGTAGCTCCCGTCGCCGTTGTTGCTGCGCCGGCCAGGGTCAAGTCGTAGTCAAGGGTGAAGTGAGTCTTCTCGAGCCGCTTGCGGCGTCTGAGAAAAGAATTCTTGTCCGCCGATGACAAGGAGCGGGGGCGCCCCTGCCTTACGCCGCGCGCGGGGAAGGCGGTGGGCGACCAGCTCGATCTCACCAGTATATAATAAGGCCCATGCTAGCGAGAATTTCTCTCTCAAACGCACGTGCAAGCTTCTCGGAATTCTCATCTTCCTCCATGTCGAAGTGCTTGACGATGACATTGAGGCTGCGCTTGGCGAGCTCGGCTTCCTCGCGGAGGTCAAGCGTCTGCCGCTGGAGCTGGGTTGCGACGGCGGAGGTGGTGGAGGTGGTGTGCTGCCTAAGCATGTCCGCCCAGGTCGGGATGGGAGGAGCATCGCCAGCCAGGCCAGCAGGGGCTGGCTTGGCGGCAATGTCCTTCACCGCCTGGGCGGTGAGGCCTGCGGTGTTTTGAAGGACCTCGATGGCGATGGCATTGTCCTTGAGGCGCTGGTCGATGTCGCGGAGCTGGGCGGTGATGGAGTCGGTGGAGGCGGAGGGGGGGGGGGGGGGGAGGCGAGGAGGGTGGCGGTGGCGGTGGGGATGCGGTGGGGAGCTCAGCAGCCAGCGTGCGGCCCGCAGCTGCCACATCTGCAGCTAGGGCTACGTCGGAGGATACTAGTTGAAATTACCTCGCTCTTAATATTACCCATAACAAGAAGGGCTGGCGTAGTAACGGCTGTCTGTGATAAGCGCAAGGATATCCTATTAATTAATTAATAGACACGTGACTGCGTCACGTGAGCATACGTCCTCAGTGGGAGGGGAACATGGGATGGAATGGATGGTATAAGCTATCTAGGTCCTAGTTACAGGGCCCATTCTCTCTTCCTTTGCAGTGAGTTGTTCGCCTAGTCCATCTAACAACTCTTCCCCTCCTGTACTCCGTTTTGTACCGCCGACGTGGCCCGCACCGTAACCGGTTTCAACATGCAGGTGGAACCCTGCTCAGTGGGGGATCCCACATCCCCTTGGGAGCCTGTGCCTCCCACATCATTGCGCAACTCTCCCTCAAACCCCCCCGTAGAATTGCTGACGGTACGTATAGCGACAGAAAACTGCCCACACCATCAGCCGCCAACAACAAGGGCTGACCCAGCGACTCCCGTGGAACCGGTTGTCCTGTCCAGTCGACCGTATCGTAGAATTGAACAGCCTCTGGCAGAGTTAAATAGTACGTAGTACGGTAAAATACGGTCCCGGGGTGTACTATGTATAATACGCTAGTACGGTGTATAATACGTTATAGTACGGTACAATGCTAAATGGCTTGTTTTTCTGTGTTTTTTGGAGGTTAAAGAATATCTGAACATGTACCACTTCAAACATGACAAAATACATGTGTTTCCAACTGTAATTATTCCAACACGGCGTGGCCGGCATCAACTGAATATAAGCCACCGTCATCATCATGCTTGCTGAATAAACCTTCATTTACCCTAGTTGTGATGTTCAACTGATCAAAGGTGAAAGGTAAACATGGTATGATGGCCCTTACAAAACAAATATCAACTGATGCTGAGCACTAATATCAAAAACATATTAGGATGGTTGCTGGGTTTGATTGTCATCCCATTTGAAAAACTGCACATGAATCCATCCATGGCCAAGGACACAACAACGCTGTTCCGTGTTAATAAATTAAATAATTAAATAATTAATTAATTAATTAATGGCCAATGATACGACACGCATGTCAGTGATGCCACACGCTCCTCATCAAGCTGCTGCTTGGTCGTCACGACCGCGGCATGCTGAGTTCCATTATCGGAACGCCCCTTGCTCTGCGATGTCCTGGACCCAGCTCCGGCGTTCAATGCTAGTGCTAGCGCGGGCAGATTTCCACTTTCGTGCATCACTCTCCTCAATCTCTGGCTCCTCATTCATCAGACCTTGCCTACGCAGGTTCCGGACCTCGGCCGCCATCTCTAATCGGTCTGCATCCTGCCGTTGCCGCTTCTTGGCCTCCTTCAGTTCTCCGCCTCCTCCTGCAGCAGCCTGACACGAAACGCCTTTGGCGGATTCGTGCATTTGCTCACCCCATCGAGGGTTGCATATTGGCCACCCATGATGTGAGCCTTCGCCCGCGTGGCCGGCAGTGCCCTTGAAGGCCGCCTTGCATGTCAGGCATGCCATAGCGTAATTCCCTGTCGGGTGCCCATCCTTGATAAGTTTATCCTTTGATATAAAGGTCCAAACAGTTTCCTGTTGCACAGACATCTCATCCCCGTCATCACCAACGGGGCCATCACCAGCATCGTCAATGTCGTCTCCCACGGCTGCTAAAGACGTTCTGTCGAATTGCTAGCACCAACAATTAACATAGGTTGAGAAACTATGGGGGCTCTTCTGCTAACGTTCGTCGCAGCGGATCTCCAGTTCTGCGCCACAACCGTTGACGTAATTCTGCCTAGCTCACTCTGTCAACACTGCGACGTTGCATGCCTGTGTGCGAGGTTTTTGCGCCAAATCCCGGCGGTTGCCGGGGTGCCAAGTGGCTACTCTTACTATGCATCGTAATGCACGTAAACCCAAATCAACCAACGTCGCACCAGCTACTGCTGCTGCTGCTGCTACTGTTGTTGTTGTTGCCCACGCCGCACATGGGCAGCAGAGATTGTTGCCCACGTCGCACCAGTACAGCATGGTACCAAAGGCTGGTGCGAGTACAGACTTACAAACAGCAAGTCCACCACGAGTCTGCGACTGACGAGTCACGCACTTCTGGAAATGCGCTTCTTGGCGACGTCAGCCGACACTCGACAGGGGCATCAGGGGAGCACCGAGTACGTAAAAAGGCTCGTCAGAACACCATGATCACGCCGCAGCAAGTAATAGTTAATAGTTGACTATACATGCATGCGCGGACATGCCTGAAAACGACAAAACGTGCAACATTATTGAGGATGGCGCCTAGCTCAAGTGACCAATGATGTAGAAAGTTTTACAGGAGACTCACACAGCCGCGAAATCATGCCAAAGGTCCTATGTTCGATTCCTTGCTAGTAACTTCTAGGCTTTCTTACTTTCTGTGCTCCGCGGAATCTCAGATTTGGGCAGCTAGCGTTTTCACGTTTGTTGCTTTCTGACGACAATGTAGAAAGTTTTACCTTGCACCAATTTGACGTGAGTGAGCTTGCCAAGTGAGAGGCCGCGTTGATAGATGCTCGCAAATATAGATGGCAAGCGGTTGTGAAGGATACCAACTGGAGCCCGAGGGCCACTCGGTCGGTGGGGGCAACGCCGGGGTGACCTGATTCGGTAGACATAGTCATTCCGGGCCGAGGCGCCCGCAACCGGGCCGTAACTAGAGGCGGCTAGATAGTCATCCGTCCCTGCATTCAATTTCCATCTCATTGCATGAGGTTTTATGCTCACATGCGGAAGCAGTCAGTCTACATGTTTTACGTGGTGTTGACCTGTTGGAAGGGAGATTCCGAGAACCGCCATGGACGGCGCTCAAACTACAAATTCCTGACTCCAAGTCCAACATCTGATCGCCTAAACCCCACCATGATATATCCCAGCAATGACCCCATAAAATATCCTTTTGCTCTTCTTCAATTTTTTCCTGTTCATGCTAAACTTTTTTTGTCTGTCGTTGTTTGTTGTTTATTCCTTACCACACTATAGTCCCTTTCCATCCACTGTCGTTGTTTGTTGTTTATTCCTTACCACACTATAGCCCCTTTCCATCCACTGGTCACACGGTCAGCCCCCTTTGTTTTCGCCATCCTCCCTCCATGGCGGTCTTCATGTATATACAGCCACGCGGCTTCCGCCGTCTTCGCCGGCAATGCTCTCAGCCAACCGACCACTCTAGCTAGTCCTTACACTGGTGACGGATGTACCTGCCTCGAAAACGTTCCCCCGTCTCATGTCATCAACCAAGTTCAACACCACCTCCAGTTTATGTCACCGTACCTGTTCATGACTGTGGGGGACCATGTTATGCGCCAGGCACGTGCTCGCGTTGCTAGCATTGAGCACTTACCGGGAACACCGGGGTTGTCCTGGTGATCACGAATGTGCACGGTAATGGGGGGGCGACCAATTACATGCAGCAATACTAAGGCTAGCTGACATTGACATCTATATGCCAATGAGACCACGCTCATTTAGACGCGGGCATCCGCCCATGCTTGACTCTGGCTGGACTGCCTGGGTTGAGGCGCACGCTGTCGGTTTAGATCAGCCCCAATTATAAACACACCGGCCATGCAACCCGCCGGGCACCATGGGCGCTGAAAAATCGAACTCAGGACTGACCCATACTCCAACATCGCCTGTGCCTCAGCACATCCCAGCATTGACCTTCCTTTATTCCATTTTTGTTTTTGTTATTACTATTACTCTTTACTTTGTCTTTATTTCCTATTGTTCGTATTATTACCATTTACATTTCCTTTTCTTGTTTCTTTCTTTCTTTCTCTTTTTTCTTTTTTCCCTTTGTAATGTATACTCCTTACTTTTTTTTTCAGACCCTTCGTGTATGTGTGCATGTGTTCCCTCTTTTCCTTCTTAGTTTTGGTTGTTTGTGTTGGTCGTGCATGGTGGTGTGTGTGTGTGTGTGTGTGTTTATGTGTGATTTTTCTATCAACCTTTCTTGTTACCCTCTGTCTCCCTCTATGCAGGTCTACCTAGAGATAGCCACGCGGCTCCCGCGGCCTTCGCGTCTTTCCTCTTAGACAACTACCCTAGTCCTTCCACGGCGTTGGATCGCCATGCGTCCAGGCATAGTTGTCTCCTTCATAGTTGTCTCACTTCATGCAACGGCCGCGTTGGCCTAGCTGGCGGACTCCCCTCCCCAGCTCCGCCTTTGATGACAACGAGGACTACCCCGGCCGCTTCAAACTGCTCAGTAGCTGGCTACCCGACTGAAAATATGCGTACATGATCGAAGACCCGGATCGGCCTGGCCTGGGAGAACCACGAGCACTGTCGCTGGTGGAGCAACCCCTGCCTGCTCAGGACTGTCGATCAACCGTTCACGACCTAGGTTCAAGGCGATCGATCGACACTTTTGACCGAATCTTGAAGGTCTGCTGTGACAAGATAAAATGGTGGACTCCTCTCCACTAAATATACAGATCTTTTACCTCCTGACGGAACGGACTTATCAAATCCTGAGAGACAGGGGAAATCCCTAGTAATCTCCAGGAATCCTAGAGCGGTGATCGTTTCTTGTCTAGCTAGTGGAGTTTCCTACAAGACCTTACTCGGCTGCCGGTAAAGAGTGGTACGTGGTCCACCTTTGGTCGGGCGTCTCTACATACACAAGACTGACTGTGCGGGGGCAGGGGCGGGCCGGGTGCTGATGCAGGAGATGCAGGCTCTCATGCAGCTTGATAGATTCACCAAGGTGTTACGCATGCAGACGATCGGTTCTCAGTTTGACTATTTGTGCCAATAGGCCGATTTGTAAGCAGTTTTTTTTTACATTGTATAACTTATCTCTCACATCCTTAGCTAGGCACAGCCACCTGGCCGGCACAGATCAGGTGGACAATCAAATTTAATTGGGTAGCGATTACAACTAACGGGCGCTTTCTTTCCCAAGTGATGACTCAAACATGTCACCTTCTCAATCATGCCTGAAAAAGAAAGACATTCTAGTTGTATTGCTCCCAATAAAGAAAGAACCAGAATTCAGCACGGGCCATGCACCGCAAAGGCCTGCGCAATAATAGAAAGCAAATCATAGCTTATGAGCCGCGATCAAGTGGGAAGTGAAAGCGCTGGTCGAGACTCTCACCGACCTTACAAGCAGGCAATGACACGAGCTGACCCCATGGACGCCACATGCTCGTAGCATTTAGCTCGAACTACACTTAACAAGCATGTGGCCTCCATGGGGCCATCGAGCTAAATGTTAGAAGCATGTGGCCTCCATGGGGCCATCGAGCTAAATGTTACAAGCATGTGGCCTCCATCGGGTCAGCTTGTGAGGAGCAGGAACTCATCAGTGCTTCAAAATGGACTGCCCGCACGGCTTCTCAGCAAACTGAGGGCCCAAGGCACCTCCGTCTTGCAGGTACACGAGGTGGCCGCGCACAAATGTCGCGAGCACCATGCCCTGGACTTCCATGCCAGCATAAGGGGTCCCCTTGTGGCGGTGATAGATGGGGAAATTGTCCCCTCCGATGACCGCGGGGCGGTCAGGATCCCAGACTACCCTGTTGCCGGCACAAGACAGAGTAGGCAGCATGCGCCAGCATCAAGGAGACAACCAGCATGAACACAACAACGCGGCGAACAAGAGTTAGCGAGACAACACTGCCACACGCAAGACAGCAAGTACGCAGCATGCCTAGGCAGGACAACCATGAGAAGTAGCGATGAGTGTAAGTAAAGCCACCATGCCATATATACAACTCAGTGCCCACAAGGGGCCGAGTAGGCAGCATGCACAGGAAGAAAAGCAACGGCAATGTTAGCTGCACTGTGTAAACGACACTACCAGGCCATGACATGCCCACATGTACAGATAACCAGTGACCCGCGATTACCAGCAATTCCATCTCCATGTTCACGGTGACCATGCTGTCAACCACCGCGGCTCCTCTCATGCTCCAAGCCGCCTGACAGGCACAAGTGCCCACCAGTAGATCCTAACCGCTGCACGCAATCCTAATATGCACCGACACACGTTTCTAGGATGGCTACAGAGGCTTTTTTCCACGCACCAGAGTACAAACTGGGATGTCAATCCCTGGTGAGATATACGAGCACTAGCACTGGGCAATGTGACAGGTACCACGTCAAGCCAGCAAAAGCAACACCCCCCAGGAATGACCCTGTCCTTGCAAGTAGTACTAACGTACAGAGGGAGCGAAACACAGAGTGAGCCTTTTCTCTGCTCTCGTCAAGCCACTCACATGTCCGCGTCCGCCCCTGGTATGAGCGACCCCTTTTGGGGTGTCAACCCGACCATGGCCGCAGGCTTGGAGCTCCACAGCTCACTCAAGCGCTCGAGAGACAACTTGTAAAGCTGCCCCTCGGTCCAGGTGACCGGCAGGCTGAACTGCAACCCCGAAATGCCTGTGCTCAGGACAGGGATAGCGTTGATGCACAGAAAGGAAGGAGGCACGGTTGGGGAAGCGCGACCAACCGTAGGCATCAAGTATGGGTATTCACTGATTTGTATTGCCACAAATAAGACGGCCAGCATCGACTGGAAGAGCGCTGGCCAAGCTGACATCTGGCAACATGCCCACTGGCGGCAGCAAGACGTTCCCAAAAAAGTATTTTCTGAGCTATCTGCTCATTTTATAGTTATGTTGCGGCGGGCTCAAAGGGGGCCGATCTGCCGCCTGTAGCGTAGCTCTACCGTACGTCACCTACACCATGTTAGGTGCTTGTTGTTACTTAGGACTAGAGAGAGAAAAGGGACCGGCGGTGCGCCGGTACTAGTGCCTACTGGCAACCGTGCCCGCCCTTGATTGAGGGGGGCGCGGCGCCTTGAGACATGTGCTTTGTTTTCCATTTTCACACCGTACTTAGAGTGGTGTGGTGAACGTAGGGAGGCCTTTTTGCAGCTTCGCAACTTGATCCCAGCATTTGCTGGCAAGGTCGGCTGGCCGCTATGGCGGCTGCGCTGAATGTAAGACGATGCTATCGGCCTCTCCGGGCGTGGAGAGGCCTGGAATAAAAGTCTTTATGATCGCCACCTACCGTTACAGGCCACGGTAATGGTTGTTGGGTGGGGGGCTCTACGATTTGAGTAAAAGGGTGTGATTTCCGGCGCTGGGCCCACTGACGATTCCCCTCTACCCCTGGGTGCGGCAAGCAGCTTCCTGACACTGGGGAAGCTGCGTTTTTTAGTCGGACAACGTCAGGGAAGGAGCCATACAGGCCAGGGCCAGCGGCTACGGTGGAAAGAATCACAGGTGGAGGCGAATCTGCCTTAAACGTGGAGATGGCTAGCGTGGGGTGCCAGGGTAGCCCATAACTACCAGGAGCCTGACAGCGGACCCGATCTTTCGGCCTGTGGCCAGACGGGAGTTTCGGGGAGGATGCGGGGCTGGAGCGAATCTTGGTGGGAGGAGCGCGCTATTCATAATTGCCCAGTTTTTCAGCAAAGGCAGCGGCTGCCGTGGGTCGGGGGGGGTCCTGTCGGCATGGGTAGGTCGGCAGGCACTCTGTACCCTCTCGGCGCTCCGGCGAGCAGGCCCCTTCTGCCCTTGGCGATAAGGGAGAGGTGGGAAGCTGCGGAAAACCGTGGGTATTCATGCGCACTTACAAAAAATCTGGTTAAGAAATTCTACAGCGCCTGGCAAGCCTGGAAAAAAATTTTCCCCTCGCGGGGGGCGCGTGAAAACGGCAAAGGCTCCGCTACGCCCGCCCAAAGGCGGCGGGCTCCGCTTTGCCTTTGCCGTTTTCACGCGCCCCCCACGAGGGGGGGTGCGTGTGGAACCCGGCAGTGCGGTCCGGCTTTGTTTTAAGAAAATGCATTATATACCATAATAAAGCTCCACTCGGCTGCGGCTGCGCCAAGGCTCGTGACACCATGGCGATGGTGAGCCTTGGCGCTAGGAGGTCCGCAGCCATCATTATCACCACGATGGGGGGTAATGGAGCCAGTGGCAGTGGCTCTACCCTCGGGAAATCCCAGCGGCTTTGCCGGTGGGCTGGTGATGGTGGTTGGGTGAGCTGGAGACGTTCCCAGGTGGCATAAGTCCTAAAGCGGCAGCACTGGGATGCGCCCCTCTAGGAAGGGGAACGCATGTGGCTCCGCCCTGCGTCCGCCGGGAGACCGTAGCGGCCACACGGGGGCGGGAAGGGGGGCATCATCATGCCAACAAGAGCCCAGCATTCCAAGTGGTTGCGTTCCTACCACCAGGGCTGGAAACGGCCTGGGTGGCCAGAGATGGTGATGTGGGACAAGATTGGACCAAGGGGGCATGTGCTGGGCCCCAGCATGGTGAACTGGCCTAACTTGACAATGACTTGTACAATGATTTTGAGGGTGTGGCTAGGCTCAACTGTTAAAGCCTGCACACACTTATTGTAATAAACTTGTTTCTCTGGTAGGAAGGCACTCCAATGGACCTTAGCTTCAGCACCTATTTTCTGAGCTATCTGCTCATTTTATAGTTATGTTGCGGCGGGCTCAAAGGGGGCCGATCTGCCGCCTGTAGCGTAGCTCTACCGTACGTCACCTACACCATGTTAGGTGCTTGTTGTTACTTAGGACTAGAGAGAGAAAGGGACCGGCGGTGCGCCGGTACTAGTGCCTACTGGCAACCGTGCCCGCCCTTGATTGAGGGGGGCGCGGCGCCTTGAGACATGTGCTTTGTTTTCCATTTTCACACCGTACTTAGAGTGGTGTGGTGAACGTAGGGAGGCCTTTTTGCAGCTCCCACCCACCCACCCTCGCTGCTGTTGGGGACAAGATTGGACCAAGGGGGCATGTGCTGGGCCCCAGCATGGTGAACTGGCCTAACTTGACAATGACTTGTACAATGATTTTGAGGGTGTGGCTAGGCTCAACTGTTAAAGCCTGCACACACTTATTGTAATAAACTTGTTTCTCTGGTAGGAAGGCACTCCAATGGACCTTAGCTTCAGCACCTATAGAATAGTATAGTATAGTAGTATAGTAGTATAGTAGTATAGTAGTATAGTAGTATAGTAGTATGGTAGTATAGTAGTATGGTAGTATGGTAGTATAGTAGTATAGTAGTATAGTAGTATAGTAGTATAGTAGTATAGTAGTATAGTAGTATAGTAGTATAGTACACCCCCCCCCTTGGTGTTTAAGAATGGGGTCCGACCGACCCAGGTCTGCGATCTTAAACCAAAAATCCAATCCAGGGTTGACAATCTTAAACATGAAGTAGGCACAAACCCCTCCTCGCGTACCACTGACCACAACTTAGCAGCCTTTGGTGCCTACTTTAAGATCTTTTTTGCCAAAACCAGCCCTGTGATCTTAAACAAAAAAATTCAAAATCCAGGGTCTCAAGATCTTCAACCTGGGAATCTTAAACGTCAAAGGGGGGGTGTAGTATAGTAGTATAGCAGTATAGCAGTATAGTAGTATAGTAGTATAGTAGTATAGCAGTATCCCAGAACAGCAGTATTCTGACTTGGCATGCCGCAAAGGTGAAAACCATTTGCGTTCAGTGCCGGTCCGCGGAAAACGCGGAAAAACGCGATCTGCAAATGAATCCAGGCCGGAATCGAACTGGGGACCTCTCGCACCAATTTTGCTGACTACAGGACGGACGTCTCCGGATCCTAAGGCATCGCCAACTGACACCTACAGTCATCCGCAAAAGTTCTCCTTTCCGGGGAGTGATGCAGTACAGCAGTATAGCAGTATAGCAGTATAGTAGTATAGTAGTATAGTACTATGTATTCCATATGTATCGATGCTAGTAGCCAAAATTGTGGTATCGAGAGAGTTGGAGCAAGGCAGGCCCAGGATCCTACGAAGATCAAAGTGAAGATGCGTGCGGGAACGCTGACGCTATCAAAGGGCATGAAATGTTGACAGGCCATTCCAACATGAAGATGCACACACTTCTCCTGCCTCTGATCATGGTAACATGCAGACTCTTCTTCAACTGTGTATTCATCCTACACAGCATGAAATCGAGATCAAGGTGGTGTCAACTCTGAAGGCCGTGTGGAATAGCGACGTGGTAAGCTATGAACAGATGCTCCCCCCTCTCGCCTGACATCTCAAGTTTGTCACTCTTGCTGCGGCCCAAGAGACGGGGCAGTACATCAATGAGTGCGAAAATACGGACTTGGAAACTCATGCTTCCGTCAGGGAAACTGGAAAGGGAGCCTTTTTCCGACAAGACAGGGATTCTGGCTCAGGTCGTCAGGAGACCCCAGCCATGCACCCCACTTTCTTGCTGTGTTCCTACGCAGCGCAGCTTTGCCTGGTGGCCGTGTCCATCATGCGCATGAGACAGGGAGAACCGAAGTCTAGGGGGATCCCAAGAACACGTGCTCCTATATCATCAAAATAATAGTAGGCGGAGTCATGCATCCTAACAAGTATGGCGATAACTAATCAATGGCGATAACTAATCAAAGGCGTTGATGGCACAACACAGTTGCGGAGTTGCGATGCCAAACGGCTTACCTCCCCAGGCTTGTAGAAAGTCACCCGAGTCGATGTGCTTGAGCTCGGGCGGGGCGGGCGAGTGGTCAGACGAGAGCATGTCGATCCACGTGCCTTCTGCACAAATACATTTGTGTGTAAGGTCCATCGGTCAAGATGCAGAAACGCTTCAGGACGGCAGGTGAGCAGGGATGTCAAAGCTCGCCAAAGAAACCAGGAGTTTCGACGGACACGCCTGTTGTGAGCCTGTGTTCAATGTCAGGGTCCAAAATACATCCAGCACGATGCGTATTAAAACAACAACAATTTTGTGTGTGTGTGTGTGTGTCTGTGCATCAGGTCCACAGAATCACAAGCACTCAAGCAAGCAAGCAAGGTGAGGGGTCATGCCAGCCCTGTTGGTCTCACCAACAGAAGAGGCGAAGTAAAAGAAGGATTTAGCCTCACTATTTGTGTTGGTCCTACTAGAAGAAGAAGAAGAAGAAGAAGAAGAAGAAGAAGAAGAAGAAGAAGAAGAAGAAGAAGAAGAAGAAGAAGAAGAAGAAGAAGAAGAAGAAGAAGAAGAAGAAGAAGAAGAAGAAGAAGAAGAAGAAGAAGAAGAAGAAGAAGAAGAAGAAGAAGAAGAAGAAGAAGAAGAAGAAGAAGAAGAAGAAGAAGAAGAAGGAGGAGAAGAATTTAGCCTCACTAGTTTGTCTTACTATTCATGCTCGTCTCACTGATGGAATTGGTACTGTCGGTTGTGTTGGTCTCAAGGGTGGAAGTGCTATTGTCGGTCGTGTTGGTCTCACTGGTGGAAGTGCTATTGTCGGTTGTGTTGGTCTCACTGGTGGAATTGGTATTGTCGTTTGTGTTGGTCTCACTGGTGGAAGTGCTATTGTCGGTTGTGTTGGTCTCAATGGTGGAACTGGTATTGTCGGTTGTGTTGGTCTCAAGGGTGGAATATCTATTGTCGGTTGTGTTGGTCTCACTGGTGGAATTGGTACTGTTGGTTGTGTTGGTCTCACTGGTGGAATTGGTATTGTCGGTTGTGTTGGTCTCAATGGTGGAGCTGGTATTGTCGGTTGTGTTGGTCTCAAGGGTGGAAGTGCTATTGTCGTTTGTGTTGGTCTCACTGGTGGAAGTGCTATTGTCGGTTGTGTTGGTCTCAATGGTGGAATTGGTACTGTCGGTTGTGTTGGTCTCACTGGTGGAATTGCTATTGTCAGTTGTGTTGGTCTCACTGGTGGAGCTGGTATTGTCGGTTGTGTTGGTCTCAAGGGTGGAAGTGCTATTGTCGTTTGTGTTGGTCTCACTGGTGGAAGTGCTATTGTCGGTTGTGTTGGTCTCAATGGTGGAAGTGCTATTGTCGGTTGTGTTGGTCTCACTGGTGGAATTGGTACTGTCGGTTGTGTTGGTCGTACAGCGATGTTGATCTTACCGGCCCTGTTTATCTTACCGGAGGTTGGTTTTGCCGGTCAAGTTGGTCTTACTAGTCATCATGTGCTAGGTTCTTGTCAAATCAATGGAACTGCTCCTACCGCTGACCTTGGTCTTACCGGTGGACTTGGTCCTACTACTAATATTCATTATCCAGTATGGTACCGAACTATTTCACTGTTGATTGGTTGATATTCCGGTTACGAGGTGCTGGCTTGTGGAGGTCCAGAGTTCAGCCGTGGTCAACCAGGAGTCTTTTGGCCGGCTTCCGCCAGCGTGACCCAGTTAGTAGTACTCCTACTCACATTCGCCCCCGTGGGGCTAGCAGTTAGATTCGATCCACTGGTTCATGTTGGAGAATTTCGGACACACTTGAAACGCTCTCCGGAAAAGAGCCTTTTCGCAGTTGGGCCATCGCTTGGGATGCCTTCGGATCAGGAGACCCCTATAGCCGCGAAATCATGCAAGAGGTCCTGTGTTCGAATCCAGTATGGTACCAAACTATTTCATTGTTCTTAGCGGTGGAGTTGGTCCTAATCCTCATAGTAGCATCGTTCTAACCAGTGGGGTTGGTTCTACTACTCATACTGTTCTTACCGGTGAAGCTGGTACACTACTCATAATTTTTCTTACCGGTGGAGTTGGTCACCTGGGCCCACAGCAGCTCCCGGTTGGCCTTGTTCCGGATGGGCGGTGCGCACTTATGCAGCGTGCTGCCATCGGGAATGTCCTCCGCCGCAAACGTCAGGTAGTGGGGGCACGTCTCCACGGATATCGACAGCCCTGTCAAGCGCGCGCGGCGGATGGTGGGCAGCGACTTGGCATCGGCCAGGTGGGCGATGTGCACGTGGGGCATCCATGCGGTCTCTTGCTCGCTCGTGTCGTTGCTGGCGACACAACCCCAACGATGGGGCGTAGGGGAAAGGCAAACCAGCCACACCCACCGCAGTGGTTGGGGAAGGAGAAACCAACAGACGCAACGTACCGCGGCATGGGAAAGGCAATGTGCATCGCAAGGAGGCGACAGAAACAGGAGGCCGTGCTCTTATGAGTGTATGGCAGCCAGCGTATGCGGCCAGATAATTCATAGTAGTAGAATAAACGAAACACGTGGTCCCATTGGGGAGCCAGGGAGCATTAGCCCTCCCGGTGGTGATAATATGGCAAGAGTATTCTCTCTTGTGAGTATACGGCCAGCCAGAGAAAAGGGGCACTAGCTGCAGCATATCGTTCATGTAGTCATTCTGCTTGACTTCTTAATAAACACGGGAGAACAAGCTGTCGTGGAAATGACGCGAGCATCTCAGCAGGCGCGTACCAGTGCCTGCCATCACAAAATGTGACACCAGATGTGAACTGCAAACAGCCAGGCGGTGCCTACCTCCCGTTGGGAACGTGACAGACAGGTCAACTGGAATGGTTTTGTCCAAGACGCGCAATCATCTGGCCCAGGACCAAGGATGAGATGCCACGTAAAACATATGACACACGGCCGCCGCCTCGAATCCCAAGCAACATAGAGCAGCAATACGTATAAACTCATCCCTCACGTATTCATTCATCCCTCACGTATTCATTCATCAGTTTCAAGGCGGATCAGAATGAAAAGAAAAAGAACGATTGACGAAAATTTAGGAACCGAAGAAAACTGAGAGCACTACTACCTAGGTGACGACAGTTTGCGTATCACCTATGTCATGAACCCATCATCAGAATAGTATGGATTAGTATACAAATAACATGGCCTTATCATCAGTAAGGCATCCTCTATGGATTAGTATACAAATAACATGGCCTTATCATCAGTAAGGCATCCTCACCTCACTTCCCCGAGCACCTTGACAACCGCCTCGATCGCCCGCGCCTCAAACGACCGCGGCCGCGTCGCTGCGTACGTGCTATACTTGCGCGGGTCACGATCCTCCCCCTGGTCGCTGCCATCACCCGAAGCGCCGCTGCTCCCCTTCTTCTTGATCTCCGAGACCAGCTCTGCGTGGAGCATGAGCGGCTTGCGCAAGTCCTGCTTCTGCAGCACCCTCAGCGCGGTGCGGATGTGGTTGAGGCCAACCGCGGGAAAGTCATCCATGCCTGGGGGGGATGGCCGCCAAAAAAAAGACACAACAACAGGGGGGAATTCAGGGGGTACACGCTTGCTACGGGGTAGGACACGTGCTACGGCAGGTCCTGGAAGACTCAGTATGGGCATGGGTGATGGCAGATATGCAGAACATTAAGGGGACTCGGCGCGGCGAATATTTTCCGCGCCAAAAAAATTCCGCGGTACCCTCCGTACCGTGAAAAGTGGGTGCACGGTGCGCGCACCCCTTGCGGAAGTGGCCATGGTGACTGCTTTTAGACGAAACGTGACAAATCTGGCTCGCGGAAAGCAGAAAAAATGCTCGATTCTTGGAGAAAATTAGTTACTGATTCTAATTTATGGTGGGATAGTTGCGATCTATAATGTCGCGGGCTCTTTTTCTTTACCATCGGCAGGGGGGGTCCGGCCTGAATTTCTGTCGGGATGAATAAAGTAAATTGGATGCCTGCAGGTGTGATTGTCGATTGTTGCCAGTTTTGATGGTCCTAATGGAAGCTAGTTTAATGATGTTTCTAAAGCCGTAAAAATTCCCGCTGCTATCTTTACCTTTCCCGTCATTTTGCGGTAAGATAACATTAGGCCTGCGCGATGCGCGCCCGACCTCTCCATGAAAGGGTGGCCTTTCTTGTGCGCCTGGGCACGAATAAATGCCCGTTATGGTACGTTCTTGTATTAAACGTCCTAAGATAGCGCTTTCCTGCTTTCTTAGCTCGTTGAGCGTAAGCTTTTTGCCTTCTTTCCGGCCAGATGCAGCCATGAACTTGCGGGTCCTGGCGCTGCATCGCTAGATTCCCGGATGTTTTTTAGCAAGTTCGTCTGTGACGTGGCTGGCTTGCTGCAGCGCGTGGCCCACAACCTGTCGGGAAGGTGTAATGCTTTTATTTCCATGCTTCTCTGAAATTTCTTTTGCTTTATAGACAGTTGTGTTCGAGGAAATTCACGCGGTCTTCCTAAGCAGCGGCATCATTTTCCCCAGACACTGACGAGCTGGCACCTGTCTCCTAAAGAAAGTGGCTCGTGCTTGTTAGAAAGGAGGCAGTGTGCATTTTGCGGGACACAATGCTTTGGTGGCACATGCGTCAGGTAGGTTGTTCCAATGGTCTCTTCACCTTTCCCACTGAGTAAATGATAGCCTTTGTCATGCTAACCAGAGCAGCTAGCCACAGGTTGGCTGGATAAAAAGTCAGCTTATTTTCTCTTTATATACTGCGTGTGTGGTCCTCCACATGTCCGGCTTGTTGGGCATTTTGGAACAGGGTTTTTAATGTGTTGTTGGGTGGAACAACTTGGTTGTTGGCACAAAATCACACATTATTAGCCTTAGATAGGCATGACATATGCTGCTCAGGCGTGTCGTCCTACCAGCCTTGTTGTTAAGGGTAGACTCACAAGGCTGGCTGTGCCGATGGAGGGGTGGGGCGTATGACGCTCCGGACATCCTCCTCACACTCCGTGATCAAAGTGGGCATGTTTTTGGGTGTCTAGGGTAGCAAAACAGATGTCATTTTGGCTCAGCACTAGCTCAATTCTCTTTTAGCGTCTACCCAGGTGGCATCACAGGAAAATCAATAACTTGAGCTACGCTTGTCAGAATGAGCTCAAACTTTGTGGTTGTGTTTCCCCCCACTCAGTGGAATATCGCATGTATGGATGACCCAATCTGATGTGTTAATGATTTGATTTATTTTTTTTTGCTCAAAAAAGTACCCATTTTGCGGGAAAATTAATAACTCAAACAAATGTGACCATTTTGGCCATGTAAATAGCCCAGCTTTTAAAAAGGTGGGGGAACTTTGCAGGTATGTATGGGCAGGTCATTTAGCCAAGTGGTTTGTCTTGGGCAAAATATCTCATAAATAGCGTCTTTTTCTATTTTTAGCTCGCCACCGGTGCATGGTTGGGGGTAGTACCCCCAACAAGTGGTGGTATGAATGTCCAAACATCATATTTATGGTACCCAATCATCACTAGATGGTTCCCATGTGCATTGGAACTGATACTCACTAAAGTCTATTTTTCAGGCTTTTGGACGTGCGAGTCCCCTTAATATAAAGAATCGGAGAAAGCGGAGTGCAAAGGAGGGCAAAGGGGGCATCCCAAAGTGGGTGGGGTAAGGGGTCTTTCGGGCGTAAGCATCCGCTGACATAAAAAAAGGGAGCCTACACTAGGGAGCAAATACCGATGTGACGGAACTGTGTTCCGGACATCCAACGAGGCGAGACTGCAGTCTCAGAAAGTTCTGTTCAACAGCCCAAAGTAAGAAGCTGTTACAGGCGCAGCGGCAGGAAATCGCTGAAAAGGCAACGTGCAGATTCTGGGCACAAATGCTTTGAACATCCTCACATACTGTTGCTGCTGTCCACACACAGACAGAAATGAGATAGCAACTCGATCTTTAGTACGGCATGAACACGCACCAACGCAGTTCAGCAGAGAGCAAGCAGCTCATGCTCCACCGGCACACATGAACTCGCCCACGCATGCACACCTGCCACACATCAACGCCTCGCGCCCTTTCCCCGGCTGCACGCTCTACAACTAACGTGGCACCCCCCCCCTCCCTCCCCCTGCTAGACTCAGAAGCGCTCACATTGCAGTATTTCTTGTGATATCAATTGAAAAATAATTGCAGCATCCACTCACCCGAGTCACACATGAAGGCCTTGAGCCCCACGGCCCCCGCCTCCAGCAGTTCCTCCAGCGCCTCGGTGGCGTCCTTGCCCCCATTGGCAGGCACCAGGCCGCCCCAGTAGGCGCAGTCCACCGATAGCTTGCCTTTCGCGGCATGCACCTGAGGGGGGTTCGCGGGTGTAGGGATTCGGATGTAATGCCAGCGGGGCCATGGGTAGGCCGGGGCATGGGGATGGGTTGGGCATGGTGAGGTGGGGCCATAAAGAAGTTCATGCATGTCCAGATCACCAGATTACCATGCAATTCTTCCGTCCTACCAATGCCAAAACAGGGACAGGTGCCAGCAGGTGCGGATTAAGAAACACAATCGTGCGTGGGTGGAGTTTGACTTATACCTAGAAACAACGGGCATCTTGTAATGGAAAGAAGGGGCACGATGCTGAGGATCCACATCACTGCGGACTGAGACACACACAACAGGCAATCATGCGAGCCTGTGCCATTGTAGCACCATTGTAGCGATGAGACAGACTAGCACTTCCATAGTAGCCCTTCCAAAGTAACACATTAGGACCAGGACCCTCGAAACCTGGCCTCTCGAAGACAACCAAGGGCATTGACAGTACCCCCAAAAGACGATTGCAGCGCCCCCCCCCCCCGCTGTTTCAGGCAGCTCATACAACCCTGCTTCAGGCCACCCAACCCCCATGTGATTCAGCGCCCACACGCCCACACGCCCACACGCCCGCCCGCCCGCCCGCCCACACGCCCACACGCCCGCCCGCCCGCCCGCCCACACGCCCACCCGCCCACCCGCCCACCCGCCCACACGCCCACACGCCCACACGCCCACCACACGCCCACACGCCCACCACACGCCCACACGCCCACACGCCCACACGCCCACACGCCCGCCCGCCCGCCCGCCCGCCCGCCCGCCGCCCGCCCGCCCGCCCGCCCGCCCGCCTGCCCGCCCGCCCGCCCGCCCGCCCGCCCGCCCGCCCGCCCGCCCGCCCTCCCACCCACCTTGGCCTGCAGCAGCTCCGCGGTGGTGACGGCTGGTCTCGAGTTTATGGGCATGTCCACCACGGTGGTGACGCCCCCCGCTGCGGCCGCCTTTGTTCCGGACGCAAATCCTGTGACATGAGTGTGGCGAGCCCAGCCATCAGGCCGACATCCAACACAAGGCACCATGAGCACCAAACCAGAGATACCCCACGCCTTCCACAACTTACGTAAACAACAAACCGCCCAACCAGCCTCTGTTGCTAGTTCCTGGGCTAGAGAGCCTCTGAGGGGGGTGGCCCCGCCGTTTTTCGTATCTTCTGTTCTTACAAGGAGGATGTTACAATGAGGGGAAGCTGCTTTGTCGTGACAGGTCCTTCACAAGCACCCTGCCAAGATGAGCGGAGGATCCCTAAGTCGCATTAGCTGTTGACCCATTTTGTTATCTTCACAAAGTTACTGCTTGAGTGGCCCCAAGCGACCTAACAACCAATAAACCAACCACACAGCCCATGCTTGATAGCCGCAAGTGGCGCGATATACCAAGGACAGGATCCCTCAGTGCACTCGCCCTCATTTAGTTCTTGCTCCTACCGCCGCCTTGCTCACCCGACAAAACATGCCGAGGCCAAGAAAAAGAAAAACACTTGCAAAATGCTGTCCTGGACACTAGCACTTGGCTCCCCACACCGCATTTCCGCTGTCCACATAGGAAAACCTGTTGCTGGCAAGCCATACCCCGCCTGGGTCCGTGCCCATGCTCACCAGTCACCTTTACAACGCCTTTTCCCGGGGATTGCCGCATGCTCTATCGTCTCGGGTTAAATGATGACATCATCATCATCAGCTCAGCCAAAAGCAAGTCACACTGTCCCCGCATCTGGCCGATGTGTTCTTCAAGGCCCATGCTGTCCAGTTGATGCGGACATCCTGTTTCCGGCGGCAGTGCCCTTCCCACCCAGAGATGCCGCGTTCGAATCCCTCTAGTACAAAACTCCATGGTGCCCTTCCCATAGGCCCGACGGCCACTAGGGGCAGCGATAGGGGGGCAACGGTGGCAAACAGGGGCAGGAGTATGCCAGCTCAGCACCTGCTGGGGGGACAACGCAGCGAGTGATGCTGGCAGCAACGCAGCATGTGCATGGCATGCGCTTACCTTCCCAGTCCTCCCGTCCCGGCTCGTTGAGATGGACATGCACCTGACGAGGGGACGAGACAGCAGTGTGAGAAAAGAAACGATGGCAGACGGGGTGTGCCGAGATGGCAGAAGGACTAGGTGAGGAGAGACAGCACTAGCTGTAATCCTTGCACAGCCATTCATGCAGGGGAAATCCCATGCCCATACCTACAATCCACACTATTGGAGGCATCGTTTGTCTGGCAGGCTGGGAGTCATAGTAAGGAAGGAGGAACGCTACCTACAATCCACACAATGAGAAGCATCGTTTGTCAGGCAGCCTGGGAGTCATAGTAAGGAAGGAGGAGCGCTACTGCAATCCACACTATTAGAAGCATCGTTTGTCTGGCAGTCTGGGAGTCATAGTAAAGGAGGAACGCTACCTACAATCCACACTATGAGAAGCATCGTTTGCCCGGCAGTCTGGGAGTCATAGAAAAAGAGGGAGGAACGCCTGCAAAAGGTGCCAAACCCGGGGAGAGCAACTCAGGTAATCCGTTTGGTCCAACCGGACCGCCATCAGCACCCTTACATATGCTTATACGCTCATACCCTTACATATGCTCATATGGTAAAAAAAGCATAGGAGGCCGCCGCAGAATTCCGGGATATAGCAAGGAGCAAAAGCGGTGCCCGGGCTTCGAGGTTAGAGATGCTAAATGAGACCGAGCATGGCTGTGAGCAATCTCATAGACATTGCGCACTCTTCCCTAATAGGAAGTATATTACTGGGTTATCTGTAATGGAAACCCTGCACACGGCGACAGCACATAAATCCTAGCAAGCTTGTCTGTATCACCGAGCAAGAGCAACGAACTTACATCGACAAGGCCCGGCATTATGACATTCTTGCCGTAGTCTATGAAGAAAATGGAGCTGCTGTTCTGTCTGTATGCCTGCAATTTGTCATGCGCAGGAGTCAGTTCTATCTCCTGGATTTTGCCATTGTCGACGATAACAACAGCAGGAAAGACTCCGCTCGACGTGATAACACGCTCGCTGTATAGAGCGAACGACAAGTGAGGCAAGAGACCGCACATCTCTACCGCCACGGTGGCTTGGCCAACTTTCTGCTTCTTTGCAAAAAAGCCATGACTAGACGGGCCCAGCAGGTACGACAGGGTCAACGGCACTACTAAGCCAACGAGCAGGGCTACAACCGTGGAGGATGGCATCTTCTATCACGATGGGTCGAATTCACTCAGTCCCCTTTCATGCACAAATTGCAAGCAGGGTCACGCACAGCTTCACAGGCGTCCGTCACTAGTCACTAGGACTCTCATGTGCTAACCCGCACCTTCTATTGCGCCTGTTCCAATTTTGCGAAGACAATCAAAGACGGCACAAATTATGGCACCCTCAAGGCTTCTGGCTTCTTCTTGTGCATGCTTGGATTTTCATAAACATTTGCGCGAAATCTTAACGGAGGTCTGCAGTAATCCTTCACAGCCCGCCTCGTCCCAACTGCCAAACCGACAGATGCGTTAACGATGGCGATTGTGGCAGCACGTGGCAAGCGTGCAGTGCGCGGAGAAAATAATGCAGCGTTCCTTGCAGCGTTCTTGCAAGAAGTTGTTGTTGTTGTTGTTGTGCCCAAGTTGAGTTGAGTTAACTTGAGTTGCAACTATAGATTCGCAGATGACTGCAGTATAATTTTGTAATTGACTTGACACAACTCCTAGAATTCACTCCAGGGTACGGAAAGAAATAGTCAAGTCGGCGGGATGCATTCAAGTTTCTGGTTCCAACTTCCATCCTGGCAAACCGGAGCGTGATACTGTAGCGTTATCAAGATTGTCACGTCACGTGCACCGAAATGAGGTGACCCTGGATTTCTCTGCAGTATCCGAGCGCACTTCAAGTGTCATAACTAAGAACTCAGAAAGCTCCTGAAGGCTGAAGCAGCCCAGCGATCGAGTGAAAGCCTCATTTATTAGATGCAATAATAATGTACTTGAGCTGGTTATGACGATTGACTAGCGACAGTAGCGAGTAGCGACTACAGGCCTCGAACCCACTATTACAGGAACATTCACGTTTATTTATAACAAACCAGAAAACCAGATGCGTTCGACATGGCCCGGAAAATAAAAGTCCGCATGCTTAGGAAGCACAGGAACGCATATCCTACGGCCGGACTCACCCGAGGATTGCCTTTGGTGGAATCCGTTATGATGGCCTTGAATGGGTGTCAGAAAAAACAGGAATATGGCAAGCGGAACATCGCAGCAAGCCGAACCGCCGGATACACAGGCAGGGAGCAGCCACCTCGATTGATCTTGGAGGACATGTACAAGTCCGGGTTTTACGCTACTCTATGGGGAGCAACGAGCCTGCGCCATCGCTCGGGTGAACGCTTGTCATCACGAGCCGGTGATCGCCCTGCATCCGGCCTGTCTTCTTATTGGTTTTCCTTGTCGTTAACCCAGCTCAGAAAGCTTGGGCGTGGGCACGGCAACCACGCCAGCCGCGAGGCAAAACCTTCCCTTCGCACTCGTTCCGAGCACTGCATAGTAACAACATGGGGGGAGGAAGCCCACCAAGGAAGGGTAAGAAGGATTCCCGTTTTCACGAGGGGAAGACCCTATCGAAAACGCTTACGAAATCTTCCTTCGGGAGGTTCTTGCGGGTCATCCAGGAAAGACGCCTCGAGAACCGCAAGTTCAGCAAGCCCATCGTCATCACCATCGGCGTCGAGTGCGCCGGTAAGAGCTCGCTGTTGGAATTCCTCATGAAATGCGAGATGTTCCCTCGCAACAACAAGCCGTGCACGCTGGGCCCCATCCGCTTCATCCTCGTGAACGCCGAGGAGGAGTCCGTGACCATCACGTTCCGCGGCGTGACCACGCGCCTGGCGCGCAAGGAGGAAATCCTGGGCCACCTCCAGGCGGTCATGGACACCCTGGTGGACGAGCAGGGGAACCCGGTCATCATCGAGGACGAGCTGATCGTGGAGCTGCACTCCCCGGACGTTCCCGATTTTGAGATGGTTGACCTGCCTGGGATCCGCGAGTATCCGGATGACCTGCGGGAGAAGACCAAGTCCTTGGCCCAAAAGTATATGCGGTCGGCCGACACGCTGGTGGTGTGCGTGGTACCCGCGACCAACCCCCGCTTGACCAGCAGCCAGGCGCTCGGAATGGTGATCGACGAAGGCGTCCAGGCGAACACGATCCTGGTTCTCACTATGGCTGACCTCGTGCAGGTGGGTTTCGTGACTTTCTTTCGTAACTAATGCTGGCGCTCGGTGTCGAGCACGGTATAAGTGTGGGGCGCACAAGTAGCCATCGCGTCTGCTTACACTAATGACTTCAATATATCTTAATTTATCTGCTGTATGCGCATACTACGTGTTACAGTTTACTAATTGTGTGTATAAATAGTAGTGTATCGTCTCATTGATATTGTAGTGCAGTTGGTGTTTTTTCTGTCTTGTTTTGTCAGCTGCTCACACGCATGGCAGCTCATCCATGAACAATGCAGTCAAGTATTGAAAGGCGCTGGACGTGCCAATGTGCTAGCAAATCAACACTCATGGGCCACTGAGTCCCTACCTAGCCAAGAGATTGCTGTAACAGCAGCCAGGCGCGATGTGATCCTGGCAGTATGACAAGATTGAGATACCAAGATCGAGATATCAGGTCACACCGGCAGCCACGCGGCGCAATAGTAATCTTGGCCATCGTCTGAGCTCGCTTGCATTCCATGTCCTGCCTCCCTGTATGCTTCCGTTGGTCACACCTGCCATGCAGGGTGACCCCGGTATGGACTAGTGATTTTTTATAGGGCTGCTGCGCAATTATTGTTGACAACGGCCGGCCCTTGCCAACACGTTCATTGCTGCTAACGCGCATCAACCAGGTCGCTACCTGCCTATCTATGCGTGCCATGGCCCTGGCCTCCCGCGTGTGCGTGTCCCCTCCTGCGCGTGTGTGTGCCATGGCCCCGTGCTCTGTGTGTGTTTGCGTGCCACGGCCCTTCCTATGTGTGCGTTCTCTCTCTCTCTCTCTCTCTCTCTCTCTCTCTCTCTCTCTCTCTCTCTCTCTCTCTCTCTCTCTCTCTCTCTCTCTCTCTCTCTCTCTCACTGTGTGTGTGTGTGCGGGTATGTGCCATGGCCCTTCCTACATGTGCATGCCATCCCCTCCCCCCCCCTCTCTCTCTCTCTGTGCGTGTATGTGAATTGCCCTTCCTTTGTGTGCGTGCCATAACCTCCCCTCTGCGTGTGTGTGCCATGGCCTTTCTGCATGCGTATACGTGCCATGGCCCCCCCCAATCCTCCAGTCTCCCTACGTGGAGCAGTACCTGCTGTCCCGCCTCACCGGCCTGTCGGGCGAGATCTCTGAGCTGGGCCTGGCAGGGTGCGTGGCCGTGGTGAACCGCAGCCTGACCCAGGATGTGACCCTGGCAGAGGCCGAGGTTGAAGAGGCCAAGTATTTTGACAATCTCATCGCACACGTCCTCGCCGAGGGGCTTCAGGACACCTACCCACTCGACCAGGTGGTCGCGTGCGTGACGTCGGGGCGGCTCATGGGCATGCTGGACCGGCTGTTCCATCGGTTCATCTGCCAGAATTGGAAAAGCCGCGCACTCGAGGACTTGGGCCGGCAGGCGCAGGGCGCGGCGGGGGAGCTGCTTATGGTGGGCACGCCACCGCTCGAAGTGGACGCGTTCCACCTCGCACGGGTGGTACTCCAGCAGGCACACATTGATGCCATTCGGAGCTTTGATGTTCCAACGCTGTGCGCCAAGCTGGTGCAGTTCCATGATGGCATGGAGTACCACCCGGCGTCGCAGCGGTACGAGGTCGACAACATGCTGTACAGGGCCCTTAAGGCGGTGGACACGTATACGACACCTGGCAGCATGCCGGGTACTTGCGCTGTTTCGAGCTCACCGTTCATCCAGGATGTCCAGGTGGCACTGCGGGATGGGCTGTTGGGCCGGTTCAAGGATGACCTATCGGTGGACATGGCGCAGCTATTGCCTATCCGGTTCCAGGACTTGGTCGCAATGGTGAGGAACAAGCTAGTGAGGGAGATTGAGGCGGAGGCGGCTATGATGAATCAGTTGCTGCGGGAGAACGCCACCAAGCAGTTGCTCAAGGCTGCGCCAGGTGTCATGCCGGAAGGGGGCGCGAGCGGGCTCATGGCGACCGTTGCGGAGAAAAGCATCAAGCTGGTCTCGCGCCACGTGGCAATGGTCGCCCAGCGGCTGTTCGTGGACGAGGAGGCATCGCCGATATTCGCGGCGTTTGTGGCGGATCCGTTGAGGTACCTGGTGGAGTCGGGGGAGTGGCAGGGGAGGCGGCGGGCGGCAGAGGAGAAGGTGGAGAGTATCCGGGCGTGTGTCGGCATCATCTCTGACATTGACAACCTGATGGAGGAGAGCAAGTGAGGTCGTTTGTATCTGCAGTGTTATTCCAGGAACTGGGAGCTGTTGAACTGATGGCACTGATGGGTAACCTTATGGCACGGTCATTACGTGGCCTCAGCTAGTGCTCATGGGCCGGGTTTGCGTGCTTTTCCATGGAGCAATATAATGCATGCCGTGAAAAGTTGTCTGCACGTGTTGGCCCTTAGTTTTCCCTCTCCTAAACATGAAGGCCAATTTAATATAATATAATATAATTAATTAATTAATTAAACTCGTGCTCCCGTTGGGGAGTCACGGAGCACCGAAGTGCTTTTAATCCCTGCATGTGCACAACAGGAAGAAAGGGCGGAGACCCCCTTTCTCCTTCATGCCAGAGGCATGCCACAGCGGCAATCGGACACGCCATAGACGATCCCGCAAGTGCTGTGGGTGCAATAAGACCCATGTGAGCATATCATCAGTAACAAGTAGCGTGGGCCGGCAAGTAAACTGATCATAGCCAGGACGTAGCATTGCTGTACAAGGGCTAAGCTGAGGCTATATGGCTGGTTGTGTACCGTGTGTTAGCGGTGCACGTGACTAGCTATGGTGGCACAGCTAGGCAAACATTCTAGGCATGGCTGCAGTGACTACCAATGGATACAAGCTAGGGCTGTTATACAAGCTATTCTAGCCCGCAGGGGGTGCCCACATCTTGTGGTTGATCATCAGGTCCCCGCCCCTCCAGTTCACCTAGCTTGGGCTTCTGGGGGTCCTGCTTGTGGCGGAGGTATTCCGGCCACAGGTCGCGTCGCTGCTGCTGCAGAGCGGGGGTCAGGTAGTCGTCCAGCGTCCAGATGAGGTCGTGCAACCGCTTGCGACGAGAGAGGAACCGGTGCTTGTCCTCAGGGGAGGGGAAGGTGAGCAGGACTGGTGGGGGAGCCGCCTTGTCCCGTGAGTGGGAAGGCGGTGGCACCCGCGCAGTTCTACCTCATCCGGCTACCAGGCCGCCATGAGGGTGAGAAGCTGGTCCTTGAGCTCGTCGGCAAGGGTGGTTGACGTCTCACCTGGCTTCTGGGGGAAACGACGCAGCACCACTTGGCACTCGCAGCGAGCGCGGTCGGTGGCCTCCCGTTGTTCGGCCTGGCGGTGGTCCTCCAGCTCCTGGAGCTTCGTGGCGATGGCGTCAGTGGTTGAGGCGGCCGCTGACCGCAGCAGGTCCGCATAGGAGAGCGGCGGGAGGTCGCCAGCATCCTGCCAGGGTGGCTGGGATGCGATGGTGGCCGTCTGCTCCGCTATCTTTGGGACCTGTGTGGCCTGGGCCTTGGTGTGGGCGGTGATGGCTTCAACCTTCTTCATGAGCACGCCGCACTTGCCCTCAACCTGGTTGAGGCGGGAGAGGAGTGCAGCGTGCATGTGCCTCGGATGCCTGCGCCGTGGTCTGCAGCGCCATGAGATGAGGTTGTAGCTTGTGTGCGACCTGGGTTTCCGTATTGGAGACCTTGGCCTCCACCGTGTTGAGCGCTGTGGTCATCAATGTCATCTTCTCGATGAAGGCCAATGGCATGCACTGCCTCCCAGTCTAGTTCTCGAAATTAATTAAATACAGTAATTAATTAAACACGAGCTCCCGTTGGGGAGTCACGGAGCACCGAAGTGCTTTGAATCCCTGTGTGTGCACAACAGGAAAGGCCAGAGACCCCCAGTCTCCTTCATGCCACAAAGGCATGCCACAGCTGCATTCGGGCACGCTAGCTAAACGGACACGCTAACGATCCGGCAATCTGTGGGTGCAATAAGACCCAGGTGAGCATGGCATAACAAGGGGCGTGGGCAAGTAATCTGATCATAGCCAGGACGTAGCATGGCTGTGACAAGGACTGAGCTAAGGCTATGGCTGGCTGTGTACCGTGCGTGAGCGGTGCACGTGACTAGGTATGTTGGCACAGCTAGGCAAACATTCTAAGCATGGCTGCCATAGCGGCAGTGACTACCAATGGATACAAGCTATGTAGGGCTATTAGGCAAGCTATTCTACTAGCCCGCTGGGGGCGTCCACATCTTGTGGTTGATCATCAGGTCCCCGCCCCTCCAGTTCACCTTGGGCTTCTGGGGGTCCTGCTTGTGGCGGAGGTATTCAGGCCACAGGTCGCGTCGCTGCTGCTGCTGAGCGGGGGTCAGGTCGTCGTCCAGCGTCCAGATGAGGTCGTGCAACCGCTTGCGACGAGAGAGGAACCGGTGCTTGTCCTCACGAGACGGGGGAAGGTGAGCAGGACTGGTGGGGGAGCCGCCTTACAGTAATTCTCGTAAGATCAACCAATTGGTTGCCAGGCCATTTCCTAGCTCGTGGAAGCGAGAGGTGTTGGTTTTTATCGATCCGAGCTTGTTGCATGCATTGCTCAGAACTTTACCTCGCAAATATTGCTACAATTATTGCAATGTATGTTCCCCGCCATTATGGCAACCTGTCGGCATGTGTGCGCCCCGGCCTCGGTGCTCTGTGACTCCCCAACGTGAGCACGAGTTTAATTAATTAATTAATTAATTTTCATGAATTAATTAATTTTAATTAATTAATTAATTAATGTGTGCGCCAAGTACATTTAATTAATTTATTAATTAATTAATAATTAATTAATTAAAAGACCGATGTGACTGCGTCACGTGAGCATAAGTCCTCATCAGTGGGAGGGGAACATGCATGGGATGCAATGGATTATGTAAGCTATCTAGGTCCTAGACGACACCGAGGTCAACTACCCCACTTCAGGCCGCTTCAAGCCGCTCCGCATTCATGCAGTTGGCTTCCCGACTGCGAGGACGACCTGACGACACGGATCGGCATGGCGTGGGCGCAACTCCATGACCACCGCCGCTGGTGGAGCAACCCCGCCCTACCCCGGATCGTCAAGCGTGACCTCTTCAAGGTCGTCATTCTGACGATCCTGACCTACGGCGCCGAGACGTGGACACTGATGCAGGAGCTGGAGCAACGACTCCAGGCAACGTCACCAAGATGCTGCGCAAGGCCCTTAACATCCCCTTTGGTTTGCACATTAGTAATGAGGATTTGTACGCTGATTTGCCCTATGTTTCCCACATTGTTAGGCACAGGCGCCTGGGCCTAGCCGGGCGCCTGGCCCGCACAGATCAGGTAGACACATCAGATACTCAGACTAGCTGGCACCAAGCCCGCCCAGCCCTGGCGATATGTCCTCACCTGGCGTGCCCCAGGCCGCGCGCGGCAGGGCCGCCACCCGTGGACTTTTCGTGATAGACTCGGCATGGACATGTACAGTATGTGCTACACTAGACGTGACGGGCAGTCACACCCGGGCAGCCTCCTGGTTTGTCTGTAATATATATTATATATGGAGGCAGATGGTACGCAAGGATGGATGGCACAAACTTTTTCCTAACTAACCCCATTTTCCCCCGGGGTCACGTCGCGAAGCGGTTGCAAGTAGTGATGAAGGAGACCACTCCAAAGTCTGTGTGGGCTCCGCGTGTGACCGCGTATGGCATTCATAGCGATTCGGGCCGTGGTGCCCACAACCCTGTAACTAGGACCTATGGATTTGCACCCACCCGCGGATGGTTCACTGCCGCTCCATGGCGCTCCCCCCCACTTGGTGCGGCTTGCCGCGGAAGGCCACGACGGAGCGCATTCAGGCCGCCTTGCAGGTACTCCTGCCCGGCCCTATAGCCTGCCAGCTCCGGCACCGTCCATGCGCTTGGCCACCCTCCCCTGCCGCATGGGCGGGTCCTCTACCACGACCGCCATCACCACCAAGCTCCAGGAGCTGGAAGACACGCGCCGCGAGGCCACTGACCGCGACCGTCGCCGCTGCCAGGTCATCCTCAGGCGCTTCGACATGCAGCTGGAGGAGACCCCAGACTCTCTTCTCGACGAGCTGAAGAATAAACTCTTGGCGTGCATGGCGCTGCCAGGTGCGACCGGCTGCAGGGCGCCGGCTACCGCCTGCCCCATCCACGGGCCATGAGGCTGGGCCCCCTCCAGTGGTCCTCACCTTCAGCGACATCACAGCCCGAGTTCGGTTCCTCTCTCGCCGCAAGAAGCTGGTGAACACCTCCTGCATGGTCGCTTGACGACGACCTGACGCCAGCCCAGCGCAGCAGCAACGCTGCGAGGCAGTGGCCCGACTACATCCGCCACAAGACCAACCCCGAGAAGCCCCAAGTGTACTGGCGGGGCGGGGACCTTAATAATCAACAAGAAACTGTGGAAGCCCCCCCCAGCTCCCCCGGGATAGAGCACTCGAGCTAGTTGTCTAGATGGGGGCAATCGATTATGGGATAGCTTAGGCATTACAGCACTTGAAATGATGTTAGCGCACAGCGTTATACACCTACCTGTAGTACCTTCAATTAGCTCTGGCACCTTGTCGGGTCACCAGCTTGCGCCTTAATTAGCCGACGTCTTGAGCCCACCTCACATTGGTAGCATAAGCTATGCGTCAGCCTATACCTGCATGTGGTATTGCACTGGTTGTATTGCACCCACAGTGTTGCGCCCCGGCATGATGAACCTGATGCTGTGGAGAGAGCGCTCTGTGGCCTGCCCACTTGCGGCAGTGAGAGAAGCTAGGGCGCCCCTTACTCCTTCTCGCTGTGTATATAGGGTTGAAGGTTCCTTTACTCTGACTATTGGCACCCACGTGACGCAGTCACGTGCTAATTCATTAATTAATGGGCGGGTGTGGGCTCACCCGCGCCGCCCGCCTCGCCCCCGCCGCCTTCCTTGGCTCTGCTGCTCAGGCCTGGGCGGAGATCCGCCGGCTGGTCCCCATGCAGCGCCGTCGGCGCCATTCCCGACTTGGTCACCCCATCCCCCTTCCCCTTTGTGCAGGCTGTGCAGGATTCTTACCTTGGGATCCAGCAGGCCTGCGACCTCGTCCGCCCCGCAAAGGCCGTCCACCGTCGCCTGCCCCGGGGCACGCCCGGCGTGTCCACTGTCGTCAGTCCTAGTGTCTTCCCTGCCCGGCGTTCATGAAAAACAACAAAAGACCTACGCGGGTATACTACACTGTGCCGACTGGATGGGTCTGCGTGCGAGCTTGAACGATCAGGGGAAGGCTTGGCTTCACTCCGTTTCCCTTGAGGGGAGCGTGGGGGCCGCATTCCTGCGCGCCCTCCCCATGAGCCCTCTGTTCACGATGGTGCCGGCCCTTTACGCCATCGCTCTCCGCCACCAGCTGTTTGCCCCGCAACCTCTCATCACGGCAGGTGCGTCCTGCGGCATGCAGCTGAGGGCTTGCTCTCGATACTACTGGGATGCACTACATCGCGTGCATGGGTGGCCAGCAGAACCAGAACCATGGTTCCTCTATCTCCATACCGCTCTTCGGCTCCGGGTGGTGTGTGCCATGGTTCGGTCGGCCTTTCCCCACTCCACCATCAAGAGCGAGGACGCGGATGGGGCCGCCCTCTACTCACCCAACCACCGCCCCGACATTACCGTGCTTGACTATACCGGCGATGGGCAGGGTTGCCATCTGCTCATCGCGATGTCTCCGTGGCTCGGCCGCCCTCCGGTCGCCACATCCTCCGGGCGGCTGCATGTGGATGCCGGCGCTGCTGCCGCTGTGGCTGAGCGCGACAAGTTTGCCTCCTACGGCAATGTGGGGCCCCACCGGGTCATCCCCTTTGTCCTTGAGGAGTTCGGGGCCATGGGCCCCAAGACAGCAGAGTTTTTCCACGACGGCTGCCAGCGCCGTGAAGACCGCCTCGACCTCGAGGGTCAGACTGCCCCGTGGTCTGCCCGCCCGGCCGTGGTCCTCGTATTGGCGGCAGCGCCTGTCACTCGCCCTCACTCGCACCGTGGCTGATGTGTTATTCCGCCGCACCCGGGCCGACTTTGTACGTCGCGACCCATGCGGTCTAGATCCCTCGATCCCAGGCCTGCATGGTGGGCCGGCAGCGATGTGGCTGCGTGTCGTAGTTTTGTGATGTAGTTAGTTGTACCTTGTGCAGCTGGCGTGATCGATCCTCGGATGTCCGAGTCAGCCGAGTTACTATTTCTTCAGGGTTCTTCTTCTTTTCGGGGTTTTCCTTATGTTGCATGCCCGAATCTCACCACCGTAATTTATCATTCTTAATGAATATATGCCATGGGGCCCCTGACCTCCGCCTTCTTCAAGGAGTGTTGCCGGCTCAGTCCGGGAGGACCGGCTGGACCTGGAGGGCCAGCAGGCCCCATGGTCGGCGCGGACCTGGACGTCATATTGGCGTCAGCCGGCTTGTCGGTGGCGCTGACTTGGGCCATGGCTGACATCATGCTCCGCCGTACGCGGGCTGATTTTGCGGTGCAGCAGGGCTACTAGGTTCCTCCCGTTAGGAGTTTCCATTGGTCTTATCGTAGTATAGAGCTTTGACATGGCTCTGTATATAGGTTTATAGCTGGGCGTTTGCTTTGGTTTGAGTGATTTCACTCTGCTGTAAGTAATTATATTTTTAATATATATTGCAGACAAACCAGGAGGCTGCCAGGGTGTGAGCCCGTCACGTCTAGGGTATATGTAGCACGTGTCCATGCCAAGTCTATCACGAAAAGTCCACGCGGGTGGCCAGCGGCCCTGCCACGCGCGGCCGCCGGCCCCCAGGTGAGGACATAACGCCCAGGCTGGGCGGGCTTCTTGGTGCCAGCTAGTCTATCTGATGTGTCTACCTGCATGATCTGTGCGGGCCAGGTGCCCGGCTAGGCCCAGGCGCCTGTGCCTAAGAATGTGGGAAACATAGGGCATATCAGCGTACAAATCCTCATTACTAATGTGCAAACCAAAGGGGATGTTAAGGGCCTTGCGCAGCATCTTGGTGAGCTTGCCGTCGAGTCGTTGCTCCAGCTCCTGCAGTCAGTGTCCAGGTCTCGGCGCCGCACGTAGGTCAGGATCGTCAGAATGACGACCTTGAATTAACAATGGGGTTAAGAGGTCACGCCAAGTACAAGACCCCCTTTACTACTTAATTTAGAGCCTGCGTGTTGACATGCTGGAGAGCTTGGCTGGGGCCCCACATACACGTCTGAATAACATGGTTATAATGTTACTGCGGCCCCTGCTGGCCATACTACCCCTGTCTCCTTGATAGTACCCCACTGCCGGTTGTCTCCTTGATCTCTAGTATAGGCGCGTAAAACTAAATTAATTCCGCATGAACGCGTTTCTGACGATTGGTACACGGGACTCCATCGTCCATATCTAAGCCTATAGCTAGGTACTCATGAAGGATCTGTACCCACGTGACGCATCATGCAGTGACTAATAATCATCCATGTATGGGTAGCCTGCATATGCCCTCTTGAGGCAGTGAGAGAAGCCTAGTAGGGCATGGCCATTAAAAATTATAACATGACTCCGGCGTTGGGAGATCATGTAGCACGGATTCCCGTGCTTGATGGATGGAGATGAGCAAAGCCGCGAAACCTAACTATCTAGAAAAATCCCAACTACTCTATGTACTCAGCAAAGCGTCCGTTCCTCAGGATCGACTGGGGGGGGGGGGTGCTTGCCCACAGGGGCTAGCGCGTGCGGGCCTGGACAATGGTCTGCCACCTCTCAGTCTTGTTCTGTATTGCAGTCCAAGCAAGAGAGAGGGAGGAGATTAAATTAAATTATTAAATTATAAAATTGTGTCCTCAGTTGACTGATGATAACATGACTCCGTTGGGAGATCATGTACAAGCTGATGGATTCCCTTGCTGGATGGACATTGGAGGTGGACGGAGCCGCGAAACCGAACTAAGCTAACTCTAAGCTAATCTAGAAAATCCTAACTACTCTACTCAGCAAAGCGCCCCTTCCTCCTGGGGGGGGGGGGGGCCGGGGGCTTGCCCACAGGGGCTGATGTGTGAGCCTGGACAATCGCCTTCCACCTCTTCTTGTTCTGCATAATTTATTAGCAGTCCAAGCAAGAGAGAGGGAGGAAATGCGGTGTTCAAACTGGGCTGGGACCACAAGTAGGTTGGCCAGCAACTGCTGTGTATAGTTCATGGCAGGTTTACCCATCTTTCTAGGTTGTGATGTCCTTGCATGGGGCCAGGCCAGGTCAGGATACAGTATGCCGCCCTGGTTGGCCAAGCCGCTGGGGGCCGGCCAGACCGAGGTCGTTGTCTACCTGACTGGTGCGAGTAAGATTAATTAATTAATTAATAGACACGTGACTGCGTCGCGTGAGCATAAGTCCTCAGTGGGAGGGGAACATGGGATGGAATTGATGGTGTAAGCTTAAGCTAGGTCCTAGTTATACAGGGGTGTGGGCACCGCGGCCCGAATCACTATGAATGCCATACGCGCGGTCACACGCGGAGCCCCCACAGACTTGGGGGTGGTCTCCTTCATCACTACTTGCCATCTATATCCTTGCGTACCATCTGCCTCCATATTACAGACAAACCAGGAGGCTGCCCGGGCGTGAGCCCGTCGCGTCTAGTGTAGCACATGTTCATGCCAAGTCGATCACGAAAAGTCCACGGGTGGCGGCCCTGCCGCACGCGGCCTGGGGCACGCCAGGTGAGGACATATCGCCCAGGCTGGGCGAGTAAGATGTCCTACGAATGCTATCCTACGCTGCCCAATCTCGTCCGAAATGCGAGGCATACCCTGATACAAAGACTCTAGAGACCTATGTGTGGAATACCCTACTACGCTCAGGACCTGTCGGAGCATCCTGGTATAACCGTGCCGTCCAGCCGTGCGGCCAGCGTGTCCACGTGAGCGTCCATGCGCGCCTCGGCGCCATGCATAGGTGAGCACCTTGAGGACCATGCAGGACCTTGAAGAGCACTCGCTTGCAGTGCTCGCCCAAGTCCTTCGAGTGCCAGTAGGGGTTGAGCGAACGAAGCCTGGCCCAGGCCAGGCCAATGCGGATGTCCACATCGTCGGTGGTGTCGGGGAGCATGCTCGATCCCATGCAGCAGTTTGAAGCGATCACGGAACTCAACCTCCTTCCCGTCGAGCAGCCGGGGCTTCGGCGGGCGACTGGTAGCCCCAATCACCATCGCCTGAGTTATGACACTAATCTCCAGCCCCACCGGGCCTGCGCCTCCAAGCCCAGACATGTCTGCAGTCCAGCCAGGTCTAGGCTCGGAATGAATGTGCTCGGGGCGCCCGATGAGGGTGGTATCGATCATCCGCATAAATCAGGTCGGACAGGCGGTCACCAGGGCCACCGCCGCCGCATTCGCGATCATTAAGGATGTCCAAGCGGCCGCCGTATTCGCGATCATTATATAAGGATGTCCAAGCGGCCAGGCTCGAACTGCAGTAAAGCGCGCAGTAAAGCGCGCACGTGCCCGGCGCATGACGTGATCCACGACAATAATGAACAGATATGGGGACAGGACACAACCTTGCCACACCCCGTGGTGAAGGGGGAATGGTGAGGTGCATGGTGCCTTCCGCAGTCCGCACTACTGCCTGTGATCCCTCACACAGCCGGCGAATGGCAGCAATAAATGCTGGGGGCACACGACGATCCAGAGCTAGGATGGCCCAAAGAGCCTCATCCCGGAGGACCGTGTCGAAAGCCTTGATGTCTAAGTCAAGAAAAATGAAGACCAGCGGAAAACTATCAGGGCAAATGCGACGCACCTCCTCCATCAACCGGCGCGCCACAAATAATACAGCCATGACAGTGTACGTTACGGCCATGGCGGGAACCCATCTGAGACTCACCCAAGTGCGGGTCCAGCGCGGCGCGGAGCCTGTGCAGCATCATGCGCATGAAGACCTTCAGCGCGGCCGGCGCTCTGGAGGCAGACGTACACGTACCCCGGTAGTTACCGGGGTCAGCAGCAGAGCCCTTCTTGTACAGCATGACTCAGATGGCCGTCTGCCACTCAGCAGGCGGAGCCTCATCAGAGAGCAGAACACGGTTGCAGAACGCCAGCAGAAGCTCCCGCACCGCCAGGTGCCCTGCAGGTCAGGGGTCTTCAACATGCAGCTCAGCCGAAAGGTGGTCGGCACGGCCGACCGGCCGCGTCGACCGTACCGCAGGCAAGCAAGGGCGCCGTCCAATCAGTCCTTCAAAGTGAAGGGGTGGACGATGTCGTTGGTGGCGAGGCCGCCCTCCTTCAAGGCGGCGACTTGGTATATTATAGTCCACGGCCGAGGAGGGTGGCGCACTGAGGCGGCGCCGGGGGGGGTCCGGCAACACCGAGACGGGCGGCCGTCTTGGGGTGAAGCGGCGGCCGGGGCGCCGGGGGGGCGCGGGCCCCATGCCTGTCAAGGAAACATTTTGTGGGGCCCAACCAGCGGTCAAGGCTGACCGGCACCGCGCTGTCCCCCGTGTGCTCCGACCGGAGTGCGCTGCCTGGGAGGAACTGAAATGCAGTTTTCAAACTGGGCTGGGACCACTAGGTCGGGCAGCAACTGCTGTGTATAGTTCATGGCAGGTTTACCAATCTTTCTAGGAATGTCCTTGGGGCCAGCTACATTACTAATTTTTTTTTACGGCATTGGGCCAGGTCAGGATATGCCGCCCTGGCTGGCCAAGCCGCTGGGGGCCGGCCAGACCGCCGAGGGCGGTGTCTACGTACTTGACTGCGCTGCGAGCAGGATGTCCTACGAGTTAATGCGATCTAGCTACGCTGCGGCTAATCTCGTCAGGGCATGGCCATTAAAAAAGTTAAATTAAATTAAATTATAACATGACTCCGTACGTTGGGAGATCATGTAGCACATATTCCCTTGCTGGATGGATGGAGGTGGGCAGAGCCGCGAAACCGAACTAGTCTAACGAATCTAATCTAATCTAGAAAACCCTACCTATTCTACTCAGCAAAGCGCCCCTTCCGCTTGGGGGGAGGGGGCTTGCCCACAGGGGCGGGCGTATGAGCCTGGACAATGGTCTTCCACCTCTTCTTGTCCTGCATAGCGCGTCCAAGCAAGAGAGAGGGAGTGAATGCGATGTTCCTAACGGGGCTGGGACCACTAGGTCGGCCAGCAACTGCTGCATGTGGGTACAGTACTGAGGTCGTGGCATGTTTGCCTACCTTCTTAGGTATGTCCTTGTCGGGCCAGGCCAGGTCAGGATATGCCGCCCTGGCTGGCCAAGCCGCTGGGGGCCGGCCAGACCGAGGGCGGTGTCTACCTGCATGGCTGGTGCGAGCAAGATGTCCTACGAATGCTATCCTACGCTGTCTAATCTCGTCCGAAATGTGAGGCATGCCCTGGTACAAAAATTCTAAAGACCTATGCGTGAAAAACCCTACATTCAGGGCCTGACGGAGCATCCTGGTTACCGTGCCGTCTAGCCTGGCCGCCAGCGTGTCCGTGAGCGTCCGTGCCTCGGCGCCATATAGGTGAGCACCGTGAGGACCAGGACCTTGAGGAGCATGCGCTTGCGGTACTCGCCGAGGGCCTTTGAGTGCCAGTAGTTTTTGAGCGAGCGATGCCTAGCCCAGGCCAGGCCGATGCTGGTGTCCACATCGTCGGCGGTGTCGGGGAGCATGCTCCCCAGCGATCACGAAACGGGACCTCCGTCCCGTCTAGCAGCCGCGGCAGCGGCGGGCGACTGGAAGCCCCAATCACCATCGCCTCACGCAGTTTTGACACTAATCTCCAGCCCCACCGCCCCCGCCTCCAAGCCCAGACAGTCCATGCAGCCAGGTCTGAATGTGCTCGGGGCGCGCGATGAGGGTGGTGTCATCCGCATAAGTCAGGTCGGACAGGCGGTAGCCCGGGTCAACGCCGCCGTGTTCGCGCGCGTTATTAAAGGATGTCCAAGCCGGGCTCGAACCCCTTAAGAGCAGTAAAGCGCGCACGTGCCCGCGGCGCATGACATGATCCACGACAATAATGAACAGATATGGGGACAGGACACAACCTTGCCATACCCCGTGGTGAAGGGGGAATGGTGGGGTGGTGCCTTCCGCAGTCCGCACTACTTCCTGTGAGCCCTCATACAGTCGACGAATGGCAGCAATTAGCGCTGGTGGTACCCGATCCAGAGCTAGGATGGCCCAAAGAGCCTCCCAGAGGACCGCCGCCGGGTGTCAAAGGCCTTGATACAGTCAACAAAAATGAAGACTAGCGGCAAACTGTCAGGGCAAAGGCGACGCACCTCGATCCTCCATCAACCGGCGCGCGACAAACACAACCATGACAGTGTTACGAACACGACGGAAACCCATCTGAGCCCTCACCCAGGTGTGGTGGGTCCAGCGCGGCGCGGAGCCGGTGCAGCATCATGCGCATGAAGACCTTCAGCGCGGCGCTCTGGAGGCAGACACCCCGATAGTTACCGGGGTCAGCAGGAGAGCCCTTGTACAGCATGACTCGGATGGCCGTCTGCCACTCAGCAGGCGGAGGCTCATCAGAGAGCAGGACACGGTTGCAGAACGCCAGCAGAAGCTCCCTCACCGCCAGGTCAGGGGTCTTCAGCAGCTCAGCCGAAAGGTGGTCGGCACCGACCGCCGCGTCGTACCGCAGGCTAGCAAGGGCGCCGTCCAGTTCCTTCAAAGTGATCGAAGGGGGGGACGACGCCGTCGGAGGCCAGGCAGCCCTGAGTCCTGCAAGACGGGGACTTGGTAGCCCGCGGCCGAGGAGGGGGGCGCAGGCGGCGGGGGGGGCCCGGCAACACCGTCCGGCATGGCCATCCCTCCTCGTTAATTGTGTCGGTGTAGGACCTGCACTTGCAGGTTCCTTTATAATTACATGGTACCCACGTGAGGCAGTCTACGTACGTGCATGCTTTAATTAATTTTAAGTGCTTTAATTAATACAGTCAACGAAGTATAGTTGAGATTAATTAATTAATTAATTAATTCATTAATCTTGTGCTCCCGTTGGGGAGTCACGGAGCATGCACTGACGTGCTTTTAATCCCTGTGCACACCAGGAAGAAAGGGCGGAGACCCCCTTTCTCCTTCATGCCAGAGGCATGCGCATGCCACAGCCATGCATTCGGACACGATTGTAGACGACCCGGCAAGTTCTGTGGGTGCAATAAGACCCAGCATGTGAGCATGTCATGCATACAAGGAGCGTGGGCAAGTAATCTGATCATAGCCAGGACGTAACATGGCTGTACTATATAGGGCTAAGCTAAGGCTATGGCTGGTTGTGTACCGTGTGTTAGCGGTGCACGTGACTAGGTATGGTGGCACAGCTAGGCAAACATTCTAGGGATGGCTGCCATGGCGGTGCCCAGATACTACCAATGAATACAAGCTATTGGGCTATTCTAGCCCGCAGGGGGCGTCCACATCTTGTGGTTGATCATCAGGTCCCCGCGCCCCTCCAGTACACCTTGGGCTTCTGGGGGACGGGGGTCCTGCATGCTTGTCGGGCGGAGGTATTCCGGCCACAGGTCGCGTCGCTGCTGCTGTTGAGTGGGGGTCGCCGTCCAGCGTCCAGGTGAGGTCGTGCAACCGGTCTTGCGACGAGAAAGGAACCGCTGCTTGTCCTCAGGGGATCGAGGGGACTGCCGGAAGGTTAGTGCTCAGGACTGGTGGGGGAGCTGCCTTGTCCCGTGAGTGGGGATAGTTGAGATGCCATCTTTCTCAATGATGGCTCGGCCATGCTCCCTGAATTGTCTTTGTTCAGGCATTCCTCAGTTGTAGTACGAAAATATGCAGTCGCTCTTCACGTAAGCCACACTCAGCCATAATTTCAATGAACCAGGCCACACATTTCCATCGGTCCATTCATGTTCATCATCCTGAACGACTCGAAAAAGCGGAAAAGATAACGGTAGAATCAAGCTACCATGGTCCGGATTCTCCCGATTTCTGGCCAGCCTGCGCTGGTGCCGGTCTCCTTGAATTATTAATAAATGAATGATAATTAAACTCGTGCTCCCGTTGGGGAGTCACGGAGCACCGTCGGAAGTGCTTTTAATCCCTGCATGTGCACAACAGGAAGAAAGGGCACAGACCCCCTTTCTCCTTCATGCCAGAGGCATGCCACAGCTGCATTCGGACACGATTGTAGACGATCCGGCAAGTTCTGTGGGTGCAATAAGACCCACGTGAGCATATAATAACGTGGGCAATTATCAGCGCGGGCAAGTAACCTGATCATAGCCAGTACGTTACTACTAGCATGGCTGTACTATAGGGCTAAGCTAAGGCTATGGCTGGTTGTGTGCCGTGCGTGAGCAGAGCACCTGACTAAGTATGGTGGCTCGGCTAGGCAAACATTCTAGGCATGGCTGCCATGGCGCGGCAGTGACTACCAATGGTTCGGAAGCTAGGGCTATCTATATATTCTAGCCCGCAGGGGGCGACCACATCTTGTGGTTTATCATCAGGTCCCCGCCCCTCCAGTTAACGCCAAGCGCATTGACGTGTTCCTGATTCGGCATATCTCTACCATTCCAGCGGCACCGGAACGAGTTCATTCCGACAAGTATCAAGAAAGTTATGGCGTTCCGACTTCCCGGTCGCGCGCGAGCGCGAGCCGGCTGTTCTTCCAAGTCGTGGGTGAATATGTGCCGATGGCATACTGGGTCGACAGTAATTCCTGGGCTGACAGGAATAAGGTGCTGTACCTACGACGGTATTGGATTAATACGTCGTACGCAGGAAATAGGAACCTTAACCTGTGGTCTGTTGGTACCGCAGGGTTAGTCGTGGACTATTGGGTGCAGATGCAATAATCACTGTGTGGACTGTACTCTGTGGTCACTGTGCCTGTATAGCAGACCTAGCTGCTATACAGGATGTATACAGCATGTATAGGATCTGGACGCTGTACAGGTTATTAACTACTGTACCGGGGTGTTTATACTGAGCAGGCCCTACGAGGCTGCTCACTCCTAGCAAAGCACAGTGAACAAGTATATAATGTCCATTTACCCAGAGGCCTCAATTGAGGCCTTTTGGCTCAATTGAGGCCTTTTTCACCAAGGTCACATGGGGACGGTAATTTTGGCGGGAAGGACCGGTCCTATGGGTCGTCGGGCCCCAGTGGCGCGAATCTGGTATATGTGCTGAGCGTCCTGACCCGTTGGGGTCGACAGGGGTCGACGGTTACTGAAAGATATGTGAGGTGGAAAAGTACCTATTTTGGCCACTTTCGTGCAACCGGACGACGAATTTTCACGAATGCACGACCATGGCGGCCTCGAGTAAAATAGACAGTATGGCCACGTTCGTGCATCATTTCGACCAGTAAGGAGCTCGTTGGGTAGATAATTTATCCGTGAAGCTAGCCCGATCGCTAAATGGGTCAGAAGTCAATTTCTAAATTCGTGGGGTCGTTATTTGTGTGCTGAATGCCAGGTTAGTGAAATTCAGCTGGGGCGTAATTGGCGTTGATAGTGCGCCTGCCAGCAGGCCGGTGCTTCGATATGCTGGGAAGAGACTAGCGGAACGGCGGGGGGGGATGTTGGGGCAGCCGTGACTAAAGGGGCACTGGCTATTTTCGAGCCTTTTGGCGTGGATCCGTAGGTAGAGGAAGGGGTGTTTTTAGCTAGGAAAAACTGGGATGCGGACAATCAACGCGCGCGCCCCCAGCTATGGGAGCGCCATTATGCGAACAGCGCTGGTGAGGCCGCTGCAGCCGCTTTCATACGTCAATGGACGACGCATGGAGCGTCTGTCCGGCCAGATTTGCGGGCTGCATCACTTCCGGACAACTTGAAAACGCCGAGCTTGAACAGCTTTTCTAATGCAGCCACGTTCAGCGCCAGCGCATATGCGTGCCTAGTGATCCCGGGTGTGAGGGGTGTGAAAGGTAAGTGCGTCCTGGTGGTAGTAAGGTAATGGCATCGATTTGCTTGTGATATCGTCAGTTTTTAGCTGCCTATCGGCGCCTAGTGCCGATGTGACGTAAGGCAGGTTACAGTACTTCGTGCAGTGCTCTGCGGCTGGCCCCCGCCTTATAGACGTGTTTGCTTTCCATAAGAAGCATGGCAGTTCCTGCCATACTGGCCATGTCTCAGGCAACCCTTGCAAAGCCCGAAATCAAGCTAAGAGGTCTAGTAGGCTGTGCAAATGTTGTCCAGTTATTATGCTTGTATATCTTGCCATGTGCTGTTCATCTGCTGCCGCGGCAGCAAACCCCTGTCATAATATACCGTAACAACCTAGATATTGGGGCTATGTGAGTGAAGCTACGCGCTTGGAAGGTCTCACCTATCATTATAATGCATGATCCTTGTGCGTGTTTGTAATAGAGGCTTTGGATTCCTCATGGTTACGTGCAATACCCATGGCAGGCTATTGCTGCCTGCAGTGCTGCGCCACAGCCCCGGCCGTGCAAGTGTGTGTGAGGGGTCCCTTGGGGAGCATGCCATGTCATGCCATGCTTACCATGTCGTGGGGGAACCTCGTAAGGTCCAAAAGACACGTTACATGCAGATGGAACTGAGTACTGACGCCTTTTGGTCGCTTGTATCTATGGTCATGTTGTGTTGATGGTGCCGTCGCCGCGACAACCTGTTTTATTAAATCATGTATTAGGGCTATATGACTGATGTTAAGTGCTGGGAACCCCAAAACAATCATAATAATGCATGGCCTTCACTCATATTTGGAATAAAGTTTGTTGGCTCATTGTAATTACATGCAACACCCAATTTATGAAAAGGCCTCAATTGAGGCCTTTTTCCAGGTAGATAGACAATAAAGAATAGGCCAGTGCCAACTGGTCATCTTGCGAACCCGCCTCACGTGTGTTGCCTTGACTTGGCAAGCTCGTGTCTAAGCCCTCAAGTGCCTGAGTGCTGTAAGCTTATCCATTTTTAACAAAGCTCCGTTCCAACCACATTCGCATAATTGCTGCATTGCAACAATATCCTTAATTCATACATTGCACTTAAAAACCAACAAAGGGTTAACTCAAATTACAAGCAGTCTCGACGGAACGACCAGGAGGTTTGTTACTGTGTGCTGCGTGCAGCGTTGACGACGTGGTGAAGATCGTCGGTGTCGAATGGTGCAGGAAGAACCACGGCAGCAGGATTTCCGGTTTCCTCGACAAGCTTCTGGTGGTTCTATATCCCCTGAATCGCGTCGTGTTGTTCGAGATTTATCCCTCTTGCTTGCAGATCGGCCACGTGTTGATCGCAACTTTGCACAGTTCGTTGACGACCAGGTCGAGGACTGGGAGCGCATCTTGCGGCACGTCCGGACCATCGTCGTTCCGGTGCACCGAATTAGCGCAGACAACATTGAACAAGAGCTGCACGGTCTGGTTGGAATACAGTCCGTAATCACAGCGTTGGTCGACCGCCAGCGCGAGGAGTTGGTGGCCAGGCGAGAAGGAGCTGCGGAGCCAGCTGGTGCGGTGCGACGAGAGCTCGCGCAGGCAGCGGCAGGTTTGGGCGCACAACGTGCGTTCGCAGGCGCAGTTGGTGACGGGGGAATTGCATGCTGCGGGACCAGTTCGACGGGAGGGACGAGTGGTTGAGCGCTACAGGCGGTCAGCAGAGATCGAGTCGGCTGAAGGAGCCATCGCTGGAAGTCAGCGTGCGACGCGAGTCGACAGGGTTGTCGACAGAAATCCGGAGTGGCGGAGAGTGCCGCTTCAGGAGTTACCCCAACCTCTCAGCGTGCGTGTAACGCAGTGGGAGACGTTCGCCTCTCGTGGTTACGATAGCGACCTCGAGGTAGGTGCTGTGGGGGTCGAGGATTTAAGCGACGAGGAGCTTGACGATCGCGAGGTGCCAAGGTATAACCCGCGGGGCGGCAACGACGGGCTGTCGCCTGTTTACTACGCCAACGGTGACGACGCTGTCATCGCGAGCCGACAGCGGGCTGACGACGGGGCTGGTGGCAGCAGGGTGCCAGTCAGCTCATCTGACAGTGTAAGCGACAGCGACAGCGACAGTGACAAGGAAAACCGGGTGGCGCCAGCGAGTGGCAGTGGTGGGCTTGACTAAGTGGTAACACTTGTCATCTTCTTTCGTGTTCAGCAGCGTATATTGCTTTAATTGCTGTCTGGCCAGTTGGCTAGCCTGTTACAGACCTGAACAGAGCCCACATCATGAGTGAGGAAGCATCAGACCAACGTGGACGTGGGGTCGGCTTCGAGCAGCGGCGTGGCGCTGATATGGATGCCAGACGAGGAGGAGGGCCTGCTGCACTAGGGCCGGATCAGCCTGGTCTATGATGATCAGAGTCAGGGGTCTCAAGGCGCTCAGAACGCGCCAGCAGCGGCCCAAGCTGCGCCTAGACGGCCGACCGTAGCCGAGGGTTACGCTGTGCTGATTTCAGTCAATCAATTTCAGTCAATCAAAGACACTTGGCAGCCCAGAGACGCTGAGAGAATGCTGGAGGATATGAACTTGTACACGGACATCTACACCGGCGACAAGCTTCGCATTCTGGCGTCAAGTGCCTACATTCGACAGTCGGCAAGGCGGCTGTTTAAGTTCGTCCGAGAGCGTCATTCAGCCGGGGATACCTGGGTCGCGTTCATGGTGCGCCTCAGGGTGTTCTTAAGCGACAAGAGGACCATATATGGTTCTCACTTGAAGCAGGAGTACCTGGACTACAAGCCTATGTATCAAGGGGCAGTTGGTGGTCCACGCGTTTGAAGACTTCTGTAAGCTGCGTGAGGATGCCATGGCTAAGGGGTTCTTCTGTGCAGATAGAATGGCCATGGGTGACTTTCTCAAGTCGCTGCAGCTGGATCCTATCACGATGGACAACGTGTCCATCCACATGCGCCAGGTCCATGGATGGGCTGCCATGACGGACCAGCTGTACGAGTGCTTCAGTGGCAAGTATATAGGCGGGAAGCGCCCACGTCAAGGGGACGAGGAGGCAGCTGAGCCTGCAGTCAAATCCATGAGGGGATCGGGCCACGGGGGTCCAGCGTCCTCGAGGGGGCCTGAGACCTCGTTCAGGGGTCGAGGAAGGTCCAGGAGGGGGCGTGGCAGAATGGCTGGACGGGGGACACCTCCGAAGTCCGGACCTCCACAGTCCCAGTTTGACTTCAAGAGGGTGGGTGGTCCTCCCAAGGCTAGGCCCAGCAGTGGGACCTCGATCACGGGATGATCAGTCAGGTGGAATGTTATTTCTGCCAAGGGAAGGGTCACTTCAGGAATGAGTGTCCCTCGTACCTGAGGCAGGAAGGTCAGAGCAAGCCAGCCCAGGGTGGCAGCAAGGAGAAGGCTGGTCCATCCCAGGACAAGGCCGGCATGGGCAAGGCTGTAACTTGATCATTGACTGGAGCCTGCACTACATCCCTGAACCCTGGAGGGTGCCCCCAGGGGTGTGTAATGTAGCTGCTAGTGACGGCAGTGAGGGGCAGCCCCGTGCTCTTGTGATAGAGCCCATTGGACACGATGGGGCAAGCTTGGTTACCACAGAGAGTATGACAGCTGTAGCAGCAGTGGTTACTCGCCAACGTGCCCGCCATGGCGGTGCTGAGCCTGAGGTAGGACCTGGTGCTGTGGACCCAGGTGGATCTCAGAAGCATTCTGACCGTGCAGGATTTGCACAGGATGGTCAGGATGAGGATAGGGCTGTAGACAGTCTGACAGGCACGACCCTGGTGCCTCGTGCATGTACATAAGGGATCTGTACATACCTTGAGTGCTAATAATGACAATAAAAGATTTTCTCTCTTGTATGACGTTGCCTCAAGGTTGCATACCATGTTTGGCCATGCAGCTCAGTCTTTGCAAGTTGCTAGACTGCTGGGAGGCAGTGAGTTGCACTCTCCATTTGCCAACAGTTTGCTCAAGCTTGCAGGTGCAGGCTAGTTGGTAGAAAGCCCAAGCAGTCTCATGCCAGGTCTCCTATTTTGCATCCAGGCCATGTGCAAGTGGATATTCAGAGAATCAGGGGTTTGAAGCTGCTGGTGGCAGTGGACAGATATACCAAGTACAAGACCCTAGAGATCCTGCCTGACATGGAGAAACCTACGTTGATTGCTGCTCTGAAGTTGACAAGGAGCAGATACCCTGGGTTGGAGTTGCTGCAGTGTGACATTCAGTTTGAGTGCTGTGAGAACCTGCCAGAGTTTCCAGAGTTAATTGCTTATTACACCCAGGGAGAGCCACGGCCAGCAAGGGGTGGTGGAGAGAGCCATCCAAGAGATCAAGACTGTGCTGCTGGTGGAGAGGATACCCAGGACGTCATCTGCCATTGTGACATCTGCATGGCTACGTTCTGTGGAGGATAGGCTGAACCTGAGGACTCCCATGTTCTTTGGTGACATTGCCATCAATCCTCTTATGCTGCATACCAGGATGCTGCCAGCTGATGCTGAGCAGGCATGGAAGGAGAAGCTAGAGGCCAAGTCATTCCTCAAGCTGAGGCAGAAAGACAAGGGCTGGAGTGTCCTACATAGAACTCAACGTTGGACAACAGGTTGTTGTGTGGAAGGAGCCAAGCCAGGGAAACGTGGCAGCTGGCATGATGGGGTGGTGACCCGAGTAGAAGCCGCTGGCCATAAGTGCTGGGTGGCCATTGATGGCTCCCAGGCAGTGCACTGTCTGTCATGGTCAAAGATCCGTCCCCGGGGAGGTAATCAAGGATCGAGACCTCTTCCAGGTGCCCGCTGGTGTACAAGGCGGGGGTGATGTTGAACTTCCTGATCATGGTGCTACAGACAGCTGTATCGAGCCCTCAGGGTGACCCTGGCCCGGCCCCTGGGGTACCTTCACATACGGTGGTTGGGCAAGCAGGCGGACAGGCTGCACCTCCGGAACGGCCCGACAGTTGGAACGAGTCTCACGACGATGGACAACTGCCGAAGCTGAAATGGAAGGATGGTTGTATTAGCAATAATACAATGAGAGAGTAGTGTAAGCTGAGGGCTCAGAATGGAACGTCTGAGCAAACTCGGGTGCTGCGGCACTCCCCAGTGCTACGCCTATATGCCTACTATGGCGGTGCTACCTGCAGCACCTCACCAGTGGTGGACAACTGTACACTGCAATGCCATGCGACCACGTCACTAGCATCAACTACACTCGGCCCGTCAGACCCGGATAACCCGGATCTGGCGGGTCGAGCTAGAGTCTAGGCACAGTCTGGCACTAACCGCACATCGGTCCACATGACACCTCAGTACCGTACACCCTGCCGTACAGTACTGAGGTGTCCCGCTCAGCCGCGGTAGGCAATACGCGGCGCGCAGGCCGGAAATCCGTGTGTCAGCCTAAGCATCTCATCTAACTCCCATTATGTTTTCCTTTCAGGTTGAAGGCTAGCGACTTCAAGCCTGACCCTGCCCAGCTAGGAGACTGACTCCAAGCTGACTGAGGTGCTGAGCAACTGACACCCATACTGCAACATCTGGACTGAAAAAGATGGGCCCCAGAACTCGTGCAATACTTGTGATGGCATCACGTTTAGCTCAACATGCCCGGGGAGTTCCTCCTCCTCGCGAGCGCACAAGGGAGATAGCTATGCCTGTCTGCCTATCCAGGGAGTGCATCACCAGCCAAGAGAGCCATTGTAAAAAAATGCCAAGGTAACCGTTTAAGAGGTTCCATGTTGTTCCATCATCATCGCCCACTCAGAGAAAAAATACCCAGCCAGGCTGGGTCAACTGAGCTCAGGTTACAGTTAGGTTAATATTGCGCGGAAACCTTTTTGCCACTTGGGCTACTCAGGTTCCGCACAATATTACCGGCGATAACCACTCGCCGGACACTCAAGTTCACGACGTCGTGAACTTGAGTGTCCGGCGAGTGGTTATCGCCGGTAATATTGTGCGGAACCTGAGTAGCCCAAGTGGCAAAAAGGTTTCCGCGCAATATTAACCTAACTAAAACCTAGCCTCTTGGGGCGAGGACGAATCACTAGGCTCGGAACACCCGTATGCATGAATATGATCGAATATAAGCATCTCGTTGGTGCAAATATGATTAGAGCCGGGTGCCAAATCGGAACGAATTATTCCCCCAAATAATCCGCTTCCGAGTGGATTCGAACCTGCGCCCCGCAAGGATCCAGGTCTTAGTTAGGTTAATATTGCGCGGAAACCTTTTTGCCACTTGGGCTACTCAGGTTCCGCACAATATTACCGGCGATAACCACTCGCCGGACACTCAAGTTCACGACGTCGTGAACTTGAGTGTCCGGCGAGTGGTTATCGCCGGTAATATTGTGCGGAACCTGAGTAGCCCAAGTGGCAAAAAGGTTTCCGCGCAATATTAACCTAACTAAGACCTGGATCCTTGCGGGGCGCAGGTTCGAATCCACTCGGAAGCGGATTATTTGGGGGAATAATTCGTTCCGATTTGGCACCCGGCTCTAATCATATTTGCACCAACGAGATGCTTATATTCGATCATATTCATGCATACGGGTGTTCCGAGCCTAGTGATTCGTCCTCGCCCCAAGAGGCTAGGTTTTAGTTAGGTTAATATTGCGCGGAAACCTTTTTGCCACTTGGGCTACTCAGGTTCCGCACAATATTACCGGCGATAACCACTCGCCGGACACTCAAGTTCACGACGTCGTGAACTTGAGTGTCCGGCGAGTGGTTATCGCCGGTAATATTGTGCGGAACCTGAGTAGCCCAAGTGGCAAAAAGGTTTCCGCGCAATATTAACCTAACTAAGACCTGGATCCTTGCGGGGCGCAGGTTCGAATCCACTCGGAAGCGGATTATTTGGGGGAATAATTCGTTCCGATTTGGCACCCGGCTCTAATCATATTTGCACCAACGAGATGCTTATATTCGATCATATTCATGCATACGGGTGTTCCGAGCCTAGTGATTCGTCCTCGCCCCAAGAGGCTAGGTTTTAGTTAGGTTAATATTGCGCGGAAACCTTTTTGCCACTTGGGCTACTCAGGTTCCGCACAATATTACCGGCGATAACCACTCGCCGGACACTCAAGTTCACGACGTCGTGAACTTGAGTGTCCGGCGAGTGGTTATCGCCGGTAATATTGTGCGGAACCTGAGTAGCCCAAGTGGCAAAAAGGTTTCCGCGCAATATTAACCTAACTGTTACCTGCAACCTGAGTAGTGACAGTAGACAGGTTTATTGCACCCTGCACTGTCCATGTTGTACCTGCACAACATGTGAGGACCAGCCACCCCTGCCCTGCACAGAGGGGGCTGAAGTCCTAGTGACAGGTGACAGGACTATGACATCCTGGACCTGGCCACGTTGCACCTGCACAACGTGTGGGACCAGCCACCCCTGCCCTGCACAGTGGTGGCTGAAGTCCTGGTGACAGGTGACAGGAATATTCATCCTGCACCTGTGCTGAGCACGTTGTACTAGACAACATGACAGCACCCATGCCTTACTGCCACTGAACAGTGGGCCAGGTGGCCCAGGATAGCCACAGTGAACTGGGGTCCTGGGTAACCACCTGTCAAGGGAGCTTTGACCCTCCACTTGAATGGGGGCACCTGAGCCACTGAGCTCAAGGCCAATCCACCAAGGCATACACCCTAGTGGAGAAAGAATGTGAGATACATCCCATGCCCACCTATGAAGGGTGCATAACGAAATTCCATGGTGTTGAAAAAATCAAAACAGATTTTATTGGGCATAGGGCACGCAGATGTATGAAAACAGACTCCAACCAACCCCCCTTGCTGGAAGCCACAACCTACCCCTTGGACCTGCCCAAGGGGTACTGGGTGACCTAGGCGGCCCTGGTGAACAGGACCCTGCTAGGCGTCCCCCCTATGGGGCAGGGTTGCCTGCTTGCCATAGGGGTTCATCAAGTGGTACAACAGCTGATATTGGTCAGCTGCCTGCTGAGGCACTTTAGTGAGTGCATCAGCAGCGTTGTGTTTGTCCTCCACGTGACGGGTGGACTCCCAGTAGGTGGACTCCTGTTTAAGGACCACCCAGTCAAGATCAGTGTGCACAGCATAGGGGTTAGCAAGGAAACTGAGGACTGACTGACTGTCAGTGAGCAAGTGTGCCACCACCCCAGCATTGCTGCCTGCTTGCATCTGCAACCAAACCAGCACATGATTCAAGTACCTGGCATGAAGCACTGCTGACACCACTGCCCTGCACTCAGCAGCATTGCTGCTGACAGCCTTGCGTCTATGCAACCGGCTGTACCATGAAATGAGAGACAAGGGTGCATCATCATTCTGCACAAAATACAAGCCTGACTCCCTTGCCTGCAACTTGGTAATCTGCCTGGACTCCATGGAACTATCCATCATAGCTTGGATGTGAATGGTTTTGTGGAGATCCAAGGAGTGCAAGATAAGGGGAGGGCCTTCCTGGAGAGTTTTGGTGATGGCTTTGTGACCTACTTGCATCAAGACATCATCATCAACTCTGCTAACCACAGCCAGGTGAGGTGCACACGTTGAGCACAACCACCCCAGCTTGCCTCTAATGGTAGGACAGGCTCCAGGTTTGATTTTTGTTTGCAAAACCTCCAAGCAGCTGTGCATGTAATCATTGGGAGAGTAAAGTGCACACACCCACTGGTTTTGATGCTGCTGGAGTTGTAACATTGTGCCACAAAATTTTATGGCAGTGGTGCCCAGCTCTACTTGCTTGCCAATCTCAAAATGCTGTGACACTTGTTGAATAAAATCATCCACAGCACGCCTTGGCCCAGCAATCAGCTGATCATCCCCATGCCACACAAAGGTGAGAATGCCATGAGGGTGTGGGACCACAAAGAAGCAAGGGTCTATGTCATCATATCTAGCCCCTAGCTTTTCAAACACAGCCTGAGCTGACATCCTGAAAATGCGAGGAGCTGATTGCAGCCCTTCAACACCTATGTTAGCTTTCAGGTACTGCTGAGGGATGTGTTTTGCCCAAACTCTGGGAGTGGAGACTACATACACCTGACCATGCCACACTTGTTGTGCTATCTCAGGTGAGCCTTTCAGGAAAGCCCTTTTAATGTCTGTAGCCTTACATACATAGTCATCCCCATCATTGAGATGACCCACAAAGACAGACAGCAAGATTTTTAGGGATGTTTGCTGAATGCCTGGCGTGTACAACTCTGCCTCTGTCAGATCAGTGGTGCCCTTGAACTCTGTCACACAAGGTCTAGCATGAAAATGACTGACCCATCTGCTGCTGGCTTATGTTTACACACAAACTTCAGGCGCAAGTGCTTGCACCCTGCAGGCTTTTTGTCAATAGGTGTGACAGGTGGAGTATGAGAAGGACTAAGAGGATCTGGCACTACCCATTCTTCCCTGGCCTTGTTAAAGGCCTCCACCCATTTTAGGAATCCTATGTGTGTGCGACAGTCTTGCTCTATCTGTTCATAAGAAAGAGGAGACATTTTAGCCACATCATGCTTGCCCAATCCAAATGAGTTGGGATGAAGTTTTTGGTTGTGAACCAAGTCTGCCACACAGGGTTCTTGCCCTGGGGCATACTTGGGTGTAGCAAATTTTACAGAAGCAATGTTGGTGTTAAGAAGTTTTTCAAGAGAAATTTTGAAATGATTCAGATCAACACCACCCATGTCCTGGATGGATAGTCTATCACTGGAGATATGACACCAGGGTAACAGAGAAAAGGATCCCCCAACAAAGCATTCCCTTTATAACCTTCCAATACCTGAAAAGGAGTGGGGATACCGAGTATAGTCAACATGACCTGACCTAATACCTTGAGGGATGACTGCCCTGAGAAATCAGCCACATGGTGCCAGGGTGAAGGTTCCAAAGGCATATGGGGCACAGCCAGGGCACTGATAATGCTGACCTGGGCTTGTGTGTCCACTGCAACCATAAATGGGCTATTGTCATTCTGCCCAACCTTCCCCACCTTAGCTGATCCTGCAGCAGTTTGAGCTTTGGCTCTATGAGCTGCTTGTAAAATGCGAACAGCGTCTGCTAGGCTGCGTTTGGAAGGTGCAGCTAGTGGCTGAGCTATGTTCACACTTGAAGAGGTGATAGGTTGCTGATCACCTGTTTTGCCAATGTGACCCTCTGCTGCAGGGGGCCAAGCCTGCAGTGACTGCCTGCAATCATCAAGGGTGACCTGGGTGTCACAGTGGGTGTGGCTCTCACACTCACCAGTGGGTGTTCCAAACAACCACTCACTGGGCAACGCTGGGATGCCAGGCAACTGTACAGGGCTGTCGGCCAACAGCTCTTCCTCCTCTGCCACGTCTGACACAGTTGGAAAATACAATTTCATCCTGTGAGGTGAACACCTGTGAATCTTTCCCGTGTCATTGTGTTTAACTAACACTGTCCTGCCAGTGGTGTTAAACTTTAGGATGGTGGCTGGCCCATGCCAGGTACCCACCTTGCCTAGTCCCGACTCCTTGTAGAATAGGACCTGATCCCCTTCTCTGAAGGTGGGACGTGGATGCTTTGCATCCTTGACAGCTAACCTGCTAGCTGTCTGTGCTCGCTGTGCGTTGTATAGGGCTAGTACCTCAGGTGGATAAATGCCTGCATGCAATCCATCTGGTGTAATGATCACCCCTTGTGGGGTTTTCATGAGTGGCCTCCTGTTGAGGACTTGGCACAACCTGGTGGACCACAGAGCTCTGTCAGCATATGACCCACTGTCAGCCAGCAGATTGCCATCTTCTTTGGCTACAAGGGTTTTAATGGACCTGATGGCCCTTTCAATAATGCCTTGCCTCTCATGATCTTCTAGCCCAGCCAGATCAATAGCCTCACACCCTGGTTCATTGGCAAGACACGTGAACTGCTGATCCAGTAACAATGCCTCCACAGGGTAGTACCTGGCCTGAGCAATCAAGAGAGCCCTGAGCAACTGTGTCTTGTCCATTCCAGGTAATGGTTCAATGGTTGTGTACCTTGACCATGCATCTTTAAGTGCCAAGTAAGATTGTCCTTTGATATGAAAGACATCTCCTACCACCCTGCCCTTGCACTTAGGTGGGGTAGCTACATGCCACTTAGGGGGTTTGGGTGCATTGAACTGACAATGCTGGCAGTGGGATCTGACCACCTGGCATGCACGTCTGAGTGCTGCCCCCCCTATTGCTGCTGCCACCACCTCTGCACTCACTTCATGCCCATAAAGGAAATGCAACTGCAAAGCAAGCTCCTGAAAACTGATATGAGCATCCTCTGCTGGGGACACTCTGCACACCTTGGGAACCATAGATGTGAAGGTTGGTTTAGAGACATAATCTTCTGAAACCAGCTGTAGCACCTTTCCAGAACTGCTCACTGCTCTGACAGTGGGGCATGCAGATGAAAGAGGTGAAGCAGGCACACTCAAGCCAGCATGAGAGGGAGACTCACACTTCTTGCCGTAAGGAGGCCGCTTGCAGTCCTTGGGGTCACCGTGGGGCGGCCCGTGGCACTTGTGGCACAGGACGTCCAAATGCCCCAGCTCGTCCACGTTCTTGCGGCAGGTGGGCCGCAGGTGGTACTTCATGCCACAGCGGGTGCACCGCTGAGAAGACTTGTCCTCCTTGTCCTGCTTGTTGTTGTTGTTGTTGTTGTTGTTGTTGTTGTTGTTGTTTTGTTGTTGTTGTTGTTGTGTTGCTGTTGTTGTTGTTGCTGGAGCTGCCCCCCTTGGAGGGAGACTGCCCCTTACCCTTGCCCTTGCCCCAGCCCCTGCCCTTGCCCTTGCCCTTGCCCTTGCCCTTGCCCTTGCCCTTAAACATTTGTCCCAGCAGGGACTTGACTTCTGCCAGTGACAGGTCTCTTGCTCCTGTCTTCCCTCTCCCTATCCTCCTCCTCCCTCTCTTCCCCCCTGACCCTCTTTACAGAGGTGCCCATGGCCCCCTGGCTAAGGGGAGCCAAGGCCAGCTTGATATAATCCAATGCCTCCTTCATGTCCTCCCAGTACTTTGCCATTCCTGTTGCAAGCATAGCGTAGGTGTTTTTGTCAAGTTTGAGTTTCTCAAGGAAGGAACGCAGCAAGAACTTGTGATCTAGCTGCTGGACATCAGGACGTGCTTTGATGGCTAGCTCATATTTCTTTGTCTCAGCCACATAGTCCACTGATGTGACCCTGTATTCCTCTACCCACCTGAATGCCCCATATATGTCCACAGATGAGGGGGTGGAGAGGAGGTCAGTTAGCTCCTTCATGAAAGCCTCCCAAACTGCCCTAGCCTGCGTGTCCTGCCACTTGGGATACCTACGCTGGAAGACAAGAATGAGATTCTGAATCTGAGAGAGGACTGATGGTAAAAATCCCCCTGCATGAGAGATCCAAACCAATTCTTGACATTCAGTTCCTCCCTAGCCAGCTGAAGAGAGAGAAGTGCATGATTCCCCTGCTCCCTAGTATACCCCTCAGGCAGCCCCCTGACATTAATCCTATCCACAGGACGGTTTTCATTGTAAGTGGGCAACCTAGAGGGGGATGCAGGGGGAGAGGGAGAAGATGGTGTTGCTGCTGCAGCATTCACAGGAGAGACATGCTGAGAGGGAAGTGCTACTTGAGTGAGCTGAGCAGGATGGGCAAACATGGGCTGTGTAGGAGGGTTAGACAACATAGGGGTGGGCTGGGTGGGGGTGTGAGTGTGTGTCACTTCCCGCCTCCTGCTGCGGGCCTCCTCCCAATCATGGAAGGTGGGAGAGAGGGACACTTCATCGTCAGTAGGGTTAGTAAATCATGATGCAGCCAGGTAGGCAGACCACCTACCCGCCCCTTCAGGATGGCATTGTGCAGGAGCTCCAGGAGTCGCACCAGACGCACCCTGCTGCCCTGCACCCTCCTCCCTGAGAGGAGAGCCTGCAGGGCAGGCAGCAGGTCGTCGCACACCCTGCGTGTGCTGCTTGGAGGTTGGGCAAGCCCAGGATGTGCGTGATGATCGCACACACCAGGCTGCCCGCCTCCGCGACGTGCATCTGCTGGCTCCTGTCGGCCAGCCCACGGAAGGAGGCTGTGGCTGTCTGTATGGCACGCCACACGGCCTCATCACCCAGGGTGATGAAGTCCGACCTTCCAGGTCGCCCTCCAGCAGTGCTGGCTGCTGCCCTGCGGTGGGACCCTGAGGCCCCTCCGGCCCTGCCAGGGCCTTGTCCTTGTTGCGGCTAGAGGGGGCCTGCCCCCCAGAGCCGCTGGAGGTGCCCGTGACACCCTCCATGGGGGCTGCATCCCCCGCCAGCGCCGGAGGCGCCGGCGTCGCTGCCGGGGTCCCTGCGACCCCGGGCGCTTGTGTCGCCGCCGGGGTCCCTGCGACCCCGGTGGCCTCCTCAGCCACCTGGCCCCCCACGCTGGGCGGGGGAGCCTGCGGCTGAGGTTGGACCCTCTGACCTGCCAGAGGGTCCTGGGTGGCTTCACCACCCATGGGCGTGTTGGGGCGTCTGCCGCCCCGCGCTCCGTCGCAGGCGGCATCGCAGCCGCCTCACGCCTATCCGGGCCCCAGCCAACTGGCGTGACTTGGGGCCACGGCCCCAACGGAGTCAGCGCGATCTCCTGGTGGCGACCACGCGCAGCGCCTCTCTCTGGCGCTGCCTGGACGCCCACTGATCAACAGTGCCGGGGTTTGCCTCGGCCGATTGGCGAAACAGTACAGCCAAACTGCCACCTGAACCAGTGGAACTGCATCCCAGACGCCCCTCGATCAGCGTTTGCGTCCGATGAACCTCTATCGCATGTATCGCTCATCTGGCAACTGAAAACGTTGCGAATGATCCAGCCGTTCACCGAAATGAACGCCGGGATGTCGTCCTCCCCAATGGGGAGAAAATGGGGTGGGCGCCCGAACGCGACCGGGGCGGAACATGTTCCCCATACCGGTCAATGTCCATGGGCCATCTGTCGGCCCACGGAAAGGTTACCAGACGTCGCAGGCGTCTGCGACGAAATCTCGAGCGAAGGCCGTGGCCTCGCAGGCTGCACCTCCCCATCCTCCTCGAGGAATCACTCCGCTCACGACCCCCGTCACCTGCGACGGGGGAATTACGTGCCCGGGGGACCTGCCCCCCAGGTGCCATGGCGGACGAACCGCCAGTGGCAAACGGACGACCGCTCGCCATCCCCCGGGCGCCGGGCCCCACCTGCGGGTCCGACGCCTGGGTGGTCAGCGACCACCGTGCGGAAGGTGACGTTGGGCGTCACCCTCGCATCGTTGGTGGAGGGCGTGCCCTCCGGCGAAAGTCGGGGTGAGGTGCGCCTGGCAGGCGCCTTCCCCTTGTTGTTGTTGCCGTTGCCGTTGTTGGAAGCCATATTTTTTTTTTGCGAAAAAAAAAAAACTTTTCAGTCCAAGTTGGATGGAGACTAGACGACGAACAACTGCGAAGCTGAAAGCGAATGATGATTGTATTACAATAATACAATGAGAGAGATGAAGCTGAGGGCTCAGAATGGAACGTCTGGGCAAACTCGGGTGCTGCGGCACTCCCCAGTGCTACGCCTATATGCCTATGGCGGTGCTACCTGCAGCACCTCACCAGTGGACAACTGTACACTGCAATGCCATGCGACCACGTCACTATAGCATCAACTACACTCGGCCCGTCAGACCCGGATAACCCGGATCTGGCGGGTCGAGCTAGAGTCTAGGCACAGTCTGGCACTAACCGCACATCGGTCCACATGACACCTCAGTACCGTACACCCTGCCGTACAGTACTGAGGTGTCCCGCTCAGCCGCGGTAGGCAATACGCGGCGCGCAGGCCGGAAATCCGTGTGTCAGCCTAAGCATCTCATCTAACTCCGACACCAGGCCTAGGGGTGTGCGTCTATCAGATATTGTACAGGCTTTGCAAAGAGCCAAGAAGGAGCCTAAGGTGTCCAAGCTTGTCCAGTTGGATGAACCTGGGGCAGCTGCCAAGGAAGTAGATACCAATGCACAGGTTTCTGTCATGGGACCTCAGCATACAGGGGAACTGCTGGTCGAGGAACCAATTAGTTGTCCCTGGGTGTCTGACTTCAGTGGTAGGACGCATCTACATAAGGGTGTTGGGAGAGGTTACTGCCTCTGTCATGGGTGAGGATGTGACCTTCCTTGTGCTGGAAGACTATGATGGCCCTGTGATTTTGGGTCAGAATTTTCTGGGCAATCCTGGGATTTCTATCAGAGCTACAGCTCTGCATATGAGAAGAGATGGCTGGGGGATGATTCCCCTACAAAATTTCAGGACAACATTTCCAGTCAGGTGTAGGGCCAAGCCGGTCAAGGGTGTAAAATGGGATGAAGGGGAGGTGCCCCCAGCAGCCAGTTTGGTGATTCCAGCTGGGCTGCACCCCAGCAGCATTGGCATAGCTTACAGGAGCCTTGCTGCACACTCTCCTTTGACATATGACCAGCTAGTCCAAGAGATGAGCTCGCCTACTTTGTTTGAGGCTTGGAAGCTCGCCTTCTCCAAGGCATTGAAGGAGTGGTTGCAGTTTGAGTGTGCTGCACCAACAGACAGGCGTCCCCCAGCATCAAGGAAGCTTGCTTTGAGATTTGTGCTGAAGAGGAAGGTTGTGGATGAGGTATCAGTGCCCCATGTCAGACCTGTCCTGAACGAGTATCACGGCACTGGCTGGGAGTCTGCTGGGAGAGGAGCTGTACACGCCAGGGATGCTGCATGACACGTGGAGAATTTTGCTGTGTCTATACGTGGGGTTGCTGAACAGGGGAGCAGCTATGTCATCAGTGCTGCTGGACGTCAAGAGGGCATTTTTAAAATCTGATCTCGAAGTGGCCAGGAGGGTGCGGAAGCAGGATGAGCCTTATTGTGTTGAGGTGCCTGCTATCTGGATTCTGGAAGCTGGAGCTGCATCAACATTTCCTGGTTATTCTGAAGGGCCTGGAAGGACTCAGCTAGGTCGAGCCCTATATCATCTGGAGACTCACGCTGCAGGAAGCTCTGATCAGTGAGTGTGGCTTGAGAGTGTCTTCAGTTGATCCCTGTTTGTTGCTGGCCCAATGGGAGGGTCTGCCAGTGTATGCTAGTTTGCATGCCAGAGATGATCTGCATTTGCTATAGCCCACACGACCTGGCTGAAGAAGTTTATTCCTGTCATCGGTGGCAAATTTTCACTGGGCAAGGAGCTGTTGCAGGAGCCCAACAAGCCTGTAGTGTTCTGTGGAATGCAGGCTATCTACCCTGTTCAAGAGGGATGGGGAGTGGAGTATCAGGCTTCAAGCTGGAGGAGATTATAAGCAGACCATTTTGAAGGCCTTGCATGCCAGAGAAGATCACCCAGGCTGCAGGTCCTGAGTTGAGAGGCATGTGGGCCTGGTTTGCCAGCATCTGTGGTCCTTCTTTGATGGTCCATAGCAGAATGCCTGATGATGTGCTTGAGGATGAGAAGCCTCGAGTCATAGCCCGATTGGTGGAGAGTACCCCTGATCTGATTTTGTCTGGGATTGACTTTGCCCAGCCTATCACCTTGGAGATCTTCGTTGACAGTTCCATGGATGCTCGCCAGGTTACCAAGGTCAGGGGGAGATCTGCTGCTCTGTTTGCTTTTTATCAGAGCAGGGCAAGTTTGTTCAGCTGGTACAGCAGACTGCAGAAGAGGGTCTGTATCAGTTCAGATGTGGCAGAATGCAGGGCCATATGATGTGAGGGGACCCAGTCCAGGTTGTGCATCAAGGAGTTAATGCTGGAGCTGGATTCAGTTACCCCTTGGTCCTTGCAGATGGAGACGTTATTGCTAACATGCAGACAGCATGGGTATGGTCCAGTTTGTTCACAAGCAGCTGTTATATACACACAGCAGTTATATACAACGATTCCTTCGGAATCGATACTAAGCGCTTAGTGTCGATTCCGCAGGAATCGATGTTTATAACTAAGACTGTTGCGACACGCCGGCATCCCGGGTTCGAATCCCGCTAGGATCGTTCCGGGGGTGGATTTTTCGCCTAGAAATGCGAATAACGTTGCGGACGCTAATCGTTCGGCCTAATTAATGTGCTATGTTAATCGAAAAAGGCAAGTGCTCTCCGCTTACTAGGCGGAGTACCAGCGCTAGCTATTCGACTGATATGATGTGCTCAACCGGCTAATCATCTGTGTTGTTCGACGTCGCTCCGAAAATCGGCTAAGTCCCCGAAATCGGCTATTTTCCACGCGATGTCTCGCTATAATCGACTAGGCCTAGTTCGGTGGCTCGCTGGGCACCGAGTATGATAGGCCGCTGGCCTCTGACCCCCTGTCGACTAGGAAATTTCGACAATCGAATAAGGAAAATTCGATAATCAAATAGGAAAGTTCGATGGTCGAATAGGCATCTTCGATAATCGAATAGCCAATTCGATGACCCGACTAGTATCGGCCTTAGCCTTGCCGGCGCAAGCAAAAGTTTTAGTTATATACAACGATTCCTTCGGAATCGATACTAAGCGCTTAGTATCGATTCCGAAGGAATCGTTGTATATAACTGGCCAGAAGCCAGGATCTGGATTATTTGTTTGCTGAAGGAGTTTGGTTGACTTGAAGCATATCCCTGGAGAGGAGAACCCTGCTGATGCATTGACCAAGCTGCCACACAAGGCCCCAGCCCGGTACAATGTACTGAGGAAGCTCATATGAATTAATGCTGACTGCCAAGTTGGTCTATCTGTCTAAAAGCTGAGAGCTGGGTCTAAAAGTCTCTGGCTGGATATCAGGCTGGGAGCTTGATTGTACATAATCCTGAGCACACCTTGAGGGGTGAGACATGTCTCTGGTGTGGGAATGTCTGACATTGTCTCTGATGGAGAGATGTCCATCTGGGGTTTTCATCTCAGACTGTCTGAGGTTTCCCCAGATCTGCGGTTTGTGGGCGGGGTTCGATTCCCTGGTGCCGTCTTAAGGCGGAGTTTCACGGACTGGCTGACCCATCCATCCATCATGCTGATGAGGTGGCAGTTATGCACTGTGGCAAATGGAAGCGAACGTGTGTTTGATTATGCAATGGCTGGCATATATCAATCCATGCAAGCTTGCCAAGCTGGATTGCATGGGCACGTAGTAGGTTAGGGTAACCTAGCTATCCTGCACTAGTGCTAACCAATGCGATGCTGGCTCCGTCCAGCTAGATCTACTCCAGCTAGGACTGATACGATGCCCTCAGGCACGACTGCCTAACAGCACTACGTGGATGATCCTGGACCTCCCCTACGGGACCTCCGTACAGGACTAGCACTGCAGCCCACCTTGTGGTCCGGCCTCACAGCTCATCAACCCTACCACGTGCGTATCACGTGCGTGTGCCCTACAGATCTCAGTGCTAATATCTAGCACCCACGTGCCCAACATGGCACGTGCGGATCTAAACCCTAGTAGAGATCTGTCCAGTGTACTACACCACCGTCCAGGTCCGTATCCCACTTGGGAGACGGAGACAACGCCGTGTGTACAGATAGTCTAGGCCTGAAGCCCTAGAATAACTCCCATTATTACTTTTCTTTGGGGAGTGAGGGGAAGACTCTTCCCACAACCCACTCCGTGCTAACCGCCTGTAGCGCTCCGCCACTCGCCGCTCACGTCGAACTGGCCCTGCCGCAATTCCCCCGACGCCCACTGCGCCTGCGAACGCTCGTGGCGCGCCCACACCTGTCGCTGCCTGCGCGAGCTCTCGTCGCACCGCACCAGCTGGCTCCGCAGCTCCATCCTCCTCGCCTGGCCACCAACTCCTCGCGCATCCGGTCGACTAATGCTGTGATCACAGTCTGTATTCCGACCAGACCGTGCAGCTCTTGCTGAATGTCGTCGGCGCTCCGGTGTGCCGGAACGACGATGGTCCGGACGTGCCGCAAGATGCGCTCCCAATCCTCGACCTGGTCGTCGACGAATTGTGCAAAATTGCGGTCAACAGGTGGCCGATCTGCAAGCAAGAGGGATAAATCTCGAACAACACGACGTAATTCAGGGGAAATAGAACCACCAGCAGCTTGTCGAGGAAACCGGAAATCCTGCTGCCGTGGTTCTTCCTGCACCATTCGACACCCGACGAGCTTCACGACGTCGTCAACGCTGCACGCAGCACACAGTAACAAACCTCCTGGTCGTTCCGTCGAGACTGCTTGTAACTTGAGTTAACGTTTTTAAGTGCAATGTATGAAGGATATGCAGCGATGCAGCAATTACACGAATGTGGTTGGAACGGAGCTTTGTTAAAATTGGATAAGCTTGCAGCACTCAGGCACTTGAGGCTTAGACACGAGCTTGCCAAGTCAAGGCAACACACGTGAGGCGGGCTCGCAAGAGATGACCAGTTGGCACTCAGTCTGGCCTATTCTTTATATACTTGTTCACTGTGCTTTGCTAGGCCTGAGCAGCCTCGTAGGGCCTGCTCAGTATTAACACCCCGGTTCAGTATTATAATAACCTGTACAGCGTCCAGATCCTATACAGTAGGTCTGCCATACAGGCACAGTGACCACAGAGTACAGTCCACACAGTGATTATTGCATCTGCACCCAATAGTCCAGGACTAAGCTGCCTGCGGTACCAACAGACCACAGGTTAAGGTTCCTATTTCCTGCGTACGACGAATTAATATAATACCGTCGTAGGTACAGTACCTAATTCCTGTCAGCCCAGGAATTACTGTCGACCCCATATGTCGGCGGCACATATTCACGCACGACTTGGAAGATCAGCCGGCTCATGCTTGCGCGCGACCGGGAAGTCGAAACGCCATAACTTTCTTGATACTTGTCGGAATGAACTCGTTCCGGTGCCGCTGGAATCGTATAGATGTGCCGAATCAGGAACACGCCAATGCGCTTGGCGTTAACTCCGACATTGTTCGAGAGTAGATTGTAAAAAAAAACTGAGATTTTTTTAACAATGCAAGTTATGCACTGCATGTGGCAAATGGAAGCGAACGTGTGTTTGATTATGCAATGGCTGGCATATATCAATCCATGCAAGCTTGCCAAGCTGGATTGCATGGGCACGTAGTAGGTTAGGGTAACCTAGCTATCCTGCACTAGTGCTAACCAATGCGATGCTGGCTCCGTCCAGCTAGATCTACTCCAGCTAGGACTGATACGATGCCCTCATCAGGCACGACTGCCTAACAGCACTACGTGGATGATCCTGGACCTCCCCTAGGACCTCCGTACAGGACTAGCACTGCAGCCCACCTTGTGGTCCGGCCTCACAGCTCATCAACCCTACCACGTGCGTATCACGTGCGTGTGCCCTACAGATCTCAGTGCTAGTATCTAGCACCCACGTGCCCAACATGGCACGTGCGGATCTAAACCCTAGTAGAGATCTGTCCAGTGTACTACACCACCGTCCAGGTCCGTATCCCACTTGGGAGACGGAGACAACGCCGTGTGTACAGATAGTCTAGGCCTGAAGCCCTAGAATAACTGTGGCGACAGGTCCCCTGATTTTCCACGGACTCGGAATGAGTGTAGGAGCTTGTGGTTTTGCATGTGCTTCGCGTAGATGATTGTATCTGGTTCGATAAGGGGCAGCTTACCGTCGCCGACTCCTGTCTGGGGGTCAGCAATGTTTTCTGATGAGCTGTTGTGGGTGATCTGTGGGGTTTCGCCTAAGGTCCTGAAGGTTGTACATACTTAGAACTCAAGTTCTTCACTGAACACCTATGGGCTGCCACAGTTGGCCAACCTCTTGTACATGGGTCACACAACGAGCCTCCCATGCAGGAAGGGATAGGGACTCATTGTAATTTGTTTGTGCTCCTGAACCAGTATGGGTGCTATGTACATACAATAAGGAATCCAAGCTGACTGTCATGCCCAGAGGGTTGTGACTTGTAGTCGGGGAGGATGTCCAGTACCCATTGTGTGTGTTTGTATGTAGACTTGTGTGAGCTGCTACAGCTCAAGAAAAGAAAGAATTGGAGTTAACGCCAAGCGCATTGGCGTGTTCCTGATTCGGCATATCTCTACGATTCCAGCGGCACCGGAACGAGTTCATTCCGACAAGTATCAAGAAAGTTATGGCGTTCCGACTTCCCGGTCGCGCGCGAGCGCGAGCCGGCTGTTCTTCCAAGTCGTGCGTGAATATGTGCCGACGGCATACTGGGTCGACAGTAATTCCTGGGCTGACAGGAATAAGGTGCTGTACCTACGACGGTATTGGATTAATTCGTCGTACGCAGGAAATAGGAACCTGTGGTCTGTTGGTACCGCAGGCTTAGTCCTGGTGGACTATTGGGTGCAGATGCAATAATAATCACTGTGTGGACTGTACTCTGTGGTCACTGTGCCTGTATAGCAGACCTAGCTGCTGTATAGGATCTGGACGCTGTACAGGTTATTAACTACTGTACCGGGGTGTTAATACTGAGCAGGCCCTACGAGGCTGCTCAGGCCTAGCAAAGCACAGTGAACAAGTATATAAAGAATAGGCCAGTGCCAACTGGTCATCTTGCGAACCCGCCTCACGTGTGTTGCCTTGACTTGGCAAGCTCGTGTCTAAGCCCTCAAGTGCCTGAGTGCTGTAAGCTTATCCATTTTTAACAAAACTCCGTTCCAACCACATTCGCATAATTGCTGCATTGCAACAATATCCTTCATACATTGCACTTAAAAACGTTAACTCCTCCAGTACACCTTGGGCTTCTGGGGGTCCTGCTTGTGGCAGAGGTATTCCGGCCGGCCACGGGTCGCGTCGCTGCATGCTGCTGCTGAGCGGGGGTCAGGTCGTCGTCCAGCATCCAGGTGAGGTCGTGCAACCTCTTGCGTCGAGAAAGGAACCTCTGCTTGTCGTCACGGGAGGGGAAGCTAGGTGAGCATGCAGGACTGGTGGGGGAGCCGCCTTGTCCCGAGAGTGGGGAAGGGCCGGTGGCACCCACGCAGTTCTACTGACACTACCTCTCGGACCTACTACCAGGCCCATGAGGGTATAAGGAGCTGGTCCTTGAGCTCGTCGGCAAGGGTGGTTGACGTCTCACCTGCATGGCTTCTGGGGGAAGCGACGCAGCACCACCCGGCAGTCGCGGCGAGCGCGGTCGGTGGCCTCCTGTTGCTGGGCCTGGCGGTGGTCCTCCAGCTCCTGGAGCTTCGTGGCGATGGCGTCAGTGGTTGCATGAGGCGGTCGCTGACCGCAGCAGGTCCGCGTAGGATCGAGAGCGGCGGGAGGTCGCCAGCATCCTGCCGGGGTGGCTGGGATGCGATGGTCGGGCCGTCTGCTCCGCTATCTTTGGGACCTGTGTGGCCAGGGCCTTGGTGTGGGCGGTGATGGCTTCAAGCTTCTTCATGAGCACGCCACACTTACCCTCCACCTGGTGTCTAATCAATGTCCTCAAATGAGAAAATGTCCTCAAATGAGGACATTTTAAAGCATGGATACCATTTGTAATAACTAACACATGTCAACACATCCATGGGTACGGTATGGAACCATGTTCATTTATGATATGTTCAAGAGTTGCAATGCTTAACATCCATGAAATATGCTCATTGTATAATTGTTTACGATTAATAAATGCAGGGGGGTCGCTACGCCAGTGACCAAATAGCACTCAAGTCAACAATATGCAGAAGGCATGGCCATGTACACCGTCCGCATTAGAAGTTTTAAATAAATAATTAGCTTCTGGAAAATGTTCTGGCTGAAAACCATAAAAAAAACAAAAGAAAATTAATTAATTAACTCCGGGGGCTGAGGACTGGACTCAACAAACAAACAAACAAAATTAATTAACTCATGTGGGCACGGGGTCGTCGCCCTGTGAGAAAACAAACAAACACTTTATATTATATAATATAAAGTACATAAAACCTTCGAAAATACCTTGGACAGGCGGGGAACATGAAATATCGTGAAAATCGAAAAAAACCCGCGAGACGCAGGCCGAGCGCGGGGTGAGGCGCGAACCAAGTGAACCGCTTTTGCATCCAGCAATCCACGCTCTACTGCCTCGGCAGGGCACGTCGGTCGGTACTCAGTAGAGGCTGAGGCCTGAGCGTGTCTACAGATGTACATGTAAGATGTACTACTCATGTGCGATACTTATGGGCCTTGAGCAATTAAATAGGGTATCACTGACCTGAGACCTCCACTGACCATAGCCTGTGGCCGCCGAAAGGGGGGCCGCCGGGCCGGGTTGGGGACGGCGTGTACCATATCTACCAAACAAACAAAAGAAATTCAATTAAATAAGTACCCACGTGCCTTGAACGGCTGCAGGACAAACAAACAAACAAAAGGTTAAATAATAAAAACCCGGGACTCTAACTGGCTCCCCAACAAACAATCCAGGGTTATTCGTAATGCAAATACGGCAAAAATTGACCCATAATAACAAACTTCCAATGCGGACGGTGTAATGGCTGGACCGGAAAATGCACCCAGGGTGCCCACAACATGTCTATGTTACACCCTCGCAGTCCTAGACCCGGCAGCCTGCCAGGGGGGGGGGGGCACAAAATGTAACTGGCAGCCAGGGACCATGGTGCAGGCCAAACAGTGCTCAGGTGTAAAGCTAGCTCAGTCCAAATAGTGAAATATGAAGCAAATACTTGCCAAGGTTAGGTCCATGATCGTTAGTAGAGGCTTGGCTGCCACCACGGTGCTAAACCATGATGCTGAACCCTTACGTTATACATGAAACATATACTACAAAGAGGCACAAGTTGTAACACAAGCACAATGTAAACATGACAAGCTCAAGTTTCCAAGCCAGTCTTGATCACTTGGACATGAGTTGAAGCATTAGAAACATATGGGCAAACATACCAGCAAGCCTTCAAAAAATTTTCAGCAACAAGGCAGTATATGTGTTGAATCAAACTACCACATCGCAATTAAGCACAGTGACTTCTACTTGCTGCTGTTTTGATAACGCAAGGCCGTTTACCTTTTTAGTGACGCAACGGGAAAATAAAGTACTGCCCAGCAAACTTCCGTTACTCCCCGGACATAAACGTAATCAAAACCACAAAGTTGGGCATTGAGAAAAGCAACCGGAATTTATCACGTCTGCGGGAGTTATACTAAGGTTACAATCCGCTTAACACGCTTACTTAGAACGATGCGGTTGAGAACGACAGTCGCAACCTTGTTCTTGACGTGCGCCCAGGCCGCCAGCTGCGCGGGCCAGCTCAAGAAATATATATTAACCCATAGTCCGGGAATGGGTTTTTGGCATTTTTAGATCGACCCCTGAAAATGGAAAAAATCATAACTCATAGGCCACGACTGGCAAATACCCCCAACCAAGGTGCTAGGAGTATCTACACTTGAAGTGCTTTCAGAAAATGCAATAACATCACGAGTCCATTCAGTGCTTTGCAAGATATTTACCGTCAAAGTTGGACAAAAGACGATCATTTTCAGGTAAGCAAAAGCCCCTTAGATAATAACACCTACTGGGAGGGTCAGGAACCTCAATATTAACATTGGACAGTTTCATTGGATAGTGCCACCATGCTTTCCTAGGGTCAGACCGCACGGATAGCCCACCTGACCTATATAATGCGCTCACTTACGTGTGCGGGTTACGCGCGCGTAAGCAGCCATCCATGAAATGCCACACAGTTATGCATTGTATACAGCCACATAGGACTGTCAAAAGTGCTGGGAAGCAAAGAAGTTGCTAAACCAGCACTAACAGAATGGCATCCTCCAAAAGATACACCACAAACTGAGCAGATTTGGGGCTAATAGCACTCATACAGCAGGCATGGAAACCTGCTGCAAGAGGCACTGATACACTCGCGAGTAAAATCGAGGTATAAACGACAGATTCCCGTGCAAACGACATGCAAACACGTTGCCGTACCTGGCTTGATCACGACCTTTCCGGGTTCTGCTGGCCGGGACCCTCATATCTCACACTGGCTAATGTTTCCAGGCATAGGCCGCCATAGCCGCATAGTGAATTCATCCGCCATGACTACCAGGTTGATGTTCTGTGCAAAGATGACCTATGAACGCATCCGAATTCACAGGGACGCTGCTCCGGATGTCCCGTACCAAAACTGGGTGCTCGGGCTGGCGCAGACTGCCGGGCCATAAGAAGAAAATCGAAATATGACACGCCATTACTAATCTGGTACTGACGACCAAGAAAGCAGTAATTTTCTACCTGTATTTTGCCAATGCTACATATCTGGCCACCCCTGACCTACGAAAATCATGCATCATCATTCTGAGCAACATTCTGAACTGTTACAAGCCGCGAGACGCAAAATTTCCTTGATAACGGCATGCTAGCAGCCATATCTAGTTACGCGCGCGAGTGAAAATTTCCCCCCAAAGTCACGTGATACTGTCTCAATACACGTTGTAATTACCAGGCTATGGCGAATATTACCCCCAAATCTATGCATCACCTTCGTCCTTAAGTGTTCCCAGACCCACCGGACAACTTCCCTCCGTCACGGGTGGCGCGGCGCTCAATGCCCGGAGCGCCGCGCCACCGGGAGTCAAACAGTGCGATATATCGATGGCACTGTTTCCGGACTAAGGGTGACGCGTGGGAAGCACCCAGCCTTGCGGCAAAAGAAAAATATGACTCGCGCTCGCCCTGGTTTTCGCCAGGCGCGACTGCGACATCACGACGAAGAAATAGAGACTCTTTGACGCATGCAACTGCCCAGGTCCCTCTTCTCCCCATGTCGCCCATAAGCCCATAAGCGTACCATAACACATACTCGCGATATCCGCAGTGCCTGGGCGGAAAAAGAAATTGTAAAACCGAACTGCGAACTGACCTATCATGTGATCTACGCAGCTCTCAGGTTTTCTTCAACAATGCCAAAATCCGTTCATGAACAAAATTTTCGACATATACAAAGCACCTGCACGTGAAGAATAGCATATTCGAAATCACTTGATGACGATCTAAAATGCTGACTTCGTCCGGGGCAAAATAATGTCCTATAACATTCAGGCAAGCCTCGGAACTGGCGCGACCCCATAGCCGCCACTCGACAAAACACTCGATTGCATTGCGTTGTTCTTGCTATTGTAGGTACTTTTCGTCGCCTCGTATTTTCCAGGTACGGTCAACCCCTGTCGACCCCAGGGGCTTGGCGCGCTCAGTACCTATCCCAGTTTCGCGCCAAAACCCACCAAGTGACCCTAGGACCAAATTTGGCGCCAAAACCGCGCCCCTGACCCCCCCGTCTCAAACTAGGACTATGTCCTCAAATGAGGACATTTGGTTTTTGGACACTGGTTAAGGCGAGAGACAAGTGCAGCGTGCGTTTCCGATGCCTGCGCCGCGCTGTGTAGCGCCGTGCTGAACTCCAGGGTTCAGTTGTAGCTTGTGGACGACCCGGGTTTCCACATTGGAGTACCCGGGCCTCCACCGTGTTGAGCGTGGTGTTCAGCAATGTCATCTTCTCGGCCAGCGGCGCCAGGTCACGTGCTCCTCCAGCACTGCGCGGATGTCATTGAATTATGCATGCCGGGCAATCATTTGTTTTCGCGCCTTTTGGGGTAATTAATTAATTAAAGTAAGTAAGTAAGTAAGTAAGTAAGTAAGTAAGTAAGTAAGTAAGTAAGTAAGTAAGTAAGTAAGTAAGTAAGTAAGTAAGTAAGTAAGTAAGTAAGTAAGTAAGTAAGTAAGTAAGTAAGTAAGTAAGTAAGTAAGTAAGTAAGTAGTCTCGTGCCCCGTTGGCCGGGGGACACGGAGCACTGCTGAATTCCCCATGTCTCCTTGATATAGTCAGACGTCTCCCCAAGACGTACGTCAACATGTACATGTATATCAAAAACAAAAAAAATGGCTCCGGGAGGACCGGCTGGACCTGGAGGGCCAGCGGGCCCCATGGTCGGCGCGGACCTGGACGTCATATTGGCGTCAGCGCTTGTCGGTGGCGCTGACTCGGGCCATGGCTGACATCATGCTCCGCCGTACGCGGGCTGATTTTGCGGTGCAGCAGGGCTATTAGGTTCCTCCCGTTAGGAGTTTCCATTGGTCTTATCGTAGTATAGAGCTTTGACATGGCTCTGTATATAGGTTTATAGCTGGGCGCTTGCTTTGGTTTGAGTGATTTCACTCTGCTGTAAGTAATTATATTTGTAATGTATATCGTCCGGCCCCTCCGCGGGGTCCCCTGGCCCTGCCCCGCCTAGCTCTGGGGATCCACCTCCGACCAGCCCGGCGGTGGTCACTGACCTGCGTCCTCCTGTGCTTGAGGGGTCCCTGGCGGCTCTCCTCCCTGAGGCTGTGGGACACCCTGCGGCGACTCCTGTGGTGGGCCCCTGGTCGGCCGCGCTTGGGTCCCACGACTTCTCCATTTGGCCCCCCACCAACATTGCGGGCGTCAGCGCGCTCCGGCACGCCACGTTCTCATGGCTGTATTGCCCCTTGCTGTTGGACGCTGTCGGCTTGCACGCGGCGTTTCCTACGCTCCCACGGCCCCCTGAATTTAGTGCCCTTGTGGTTCGTGTCCGGCACATGCTGCAGGCAGCCTCCCCCCCTGTCCTTGCCTCCACGCTTTGGTTGGGGGTTTGTCCTCGAGGACTACCATGCCGGCGGCCGCCTGCCTTGGCACCTGCCCGCGGTGCGCCAAGAATGGCTCCCATGAATCTGGACGCTCAAGTGGCGCAGGCGGTGGTGCTCTTTGCTACAGCTGGGCTTGCCGTGCAGGCCCAGCAGGCCGCCCGTGCGACATATCTCGCTGGGGGGCCACCGACCACGCCTTGCTCGATCGCCCTCAGCTGCACACGTTTCTTGCCTCTGCCGGGCCCGGCTCGGCCGGCCTTGTTGCGCAGGCCCACGGGCGCTTGACTACGGCGGTCACCCCAGCGCAAGCCGCCCGCCTGCGCGTTGACTTCGGGGCTCCTGTCACCGTGCACGCCGGCGACCTGGTTCTGTACGATGCGGGGGGGGGCGTGTTCTTGAGCTGAGCGCGGGTGCGGCCGTGCCCGCCATCTTGCACGATGTGCTCGAGCTTGCGGGCATCCCCCATGTCTGGCACCCTGCTGGTCCGCGCCGCCGTCTTCTCTCCGCCGATGAGATCGCCCGACTGCCGAGCTGGGAGCTGGGGTGGGACGCGGCGCCCGCCCACTACGGGCCGGCCCACTTGGTGGATGTCACTGCCAGCGGCCCCTCCTGCCCCATCTGCTTGGACCTGCCTCGCCCTGGTGACGGTCTCTGCCGCCTCCCTGCTTGCGGCCACGTCTTCCATCAAGCTTGCATCGCCACGAGCTTGCACGCGACCTCCGCCACCTGCCCCCTTTGCCGGGCCGCGGTCCTTTCCCCCTTGCCTCCTGGCGTTCTCCCGCTGGGGCCCTCGCCCGTGTCCGTGCGCCGCCAGTCCCACGCGCCTGCCCCGACACCTGCCTCCCCTGTGCGTGGTCGTGGGTCGCGCGCCGGCTTGGCTGCCTCCTCCAGCGCCCCCCTCCCGGCCGTGGGGGCCGTCCCCGCGCCGGTCTTGTCCTCGGCTGCCACGAGCCCTGCTGACCGCCCGGCGGCCGGCCCCGCCCTGGGTTCCGCTGCAGCTGTAGTTCCTCTGGCTGAGGGTGCTCCCGACCCCTCCCCCTCTCGACCCGGGCGGCCCAACCGGGTGGGCGCACCCCCTCAGATGGCTTCCATTATTGCCAAGTCGATGGTCCCCTTGGTGACCCGTGTGGCGCGCGCCTGCCCAACCGGAATTCGTTGCTGGTGCACATTCGGGCTTCCCACCCCCACATCACGGAGGCCGCCATGCGCGCCATGGACTGCTACCGCTGCCCGGCAGCCCATTGCCAGCGGATTTTTTCGATCCACGGGCGGTACCAGCATGAGCGGCAGTGCCGCCGCCAAACCCCCCAGAACGGCCTGCCCGGCGGCCCGGCGGCCGCACCGGCCTCCCGGTCCGGGGCGGCCCCTCGGTCGGCCCCTGCCCCTCCACCGGCATCGCAGGGTACGAGCGATCCGGGGGACCTCTCGGCAGGCTGGGCATTCCTGGCCACGCTCCCTTTTGCCGCCTGTGCGCGCAACCCTTGCATGACGCTCCCGGACGTCCCTCACCGCGCCCGGAGCTTGTTTACGCGCTGCGCCCTGCTTTCCCTGGCCCGGATGCATAGTCACCCTCTCGACGAACTCGGCCACAAGCTGTTTCTCGTCACCCCCCGGCTCCTCTTAGCGCCGTTGGAGCGGGGCGTGCGTGGCGTACAGGGTGCGGTCATCGCTCGCTGCCGGCGGTTCCTCCTCGGGGATTGGGAAGGGCTGTGGGCGCTGCAGCCTCCGGCCTCCACCCGGGTGTCGGGGGCCGCCTCCTTTGCCCGGGTGGAAGCTGACGTCATGCGGTTGGTGAAGGTAGGTGAATTGAGCCGGGCCATGCAAAAGCTTGAACTGACCGCGTTGGCTCCCTCCACTCCCCCGACCCTGCAGGCTTTGCGCGACCTTCACCCCGACGAACCGGCCTTTGCGGTGCCCGCCCCGGCCACCCCCCCGCCCCCGCCTATTGTCCTGGACCTGGACATCTTCACGGCTGTGCTGAAGGATCTGCCGAACGCCTCCTCCACCGGCCCCTCAGGCTGGCGCTACGAGCACCTCTCCGTGATGGCGGGCCATGGCGGGGCGACCGCACTCTTTGAGGCTGCCGCCGACTTGGCCGCGGGGTCCCTGGCCCCCGCGGCGCGCCCTTGGCTGGCTGGGGCACGCCTCATTGCCCTCCTGAAAGACGACGTCCCCCCGCCTGCTGGCCGCGTTCGTCCCATTGCTTGCGGCGAGGTCCTACGCAAGCTGGTGAGTAAGGTCATTTGTCGCCAAAAGGCCCCCGAGTTTCGCGCCTACTTCTGCCCCAACCGGAGTGATACTGAGGAGTCCGTCGCGGCCCAGCTTGGCGTCGCCACCAAAGGGGGCAGCGACATCATCGTGCACACAGTTCAGGCCTACCTCGAGACGCATCCGACCCATGTGGCGCTGAAGGTGGATTGCCACAATGCGTTCAATGCTGTCACCAAGGCTAGCATCTTTGAGGCCGTCGGCGAGGCGTTCCCTGACCTTCTTGCGTGGACAGCAGCCTGCTACGGCGAACCCACTCAACTCTCCTTCCTCATGGAGGATGGGACGTTCGCCGACATCGCTTCCCGCACGGGAACCCAGCAAGGTGACCCCCTCGGCCCCTTTTACCTGTCTGCCCCGCTGCACAAGGCTCTCCAAGGTGTCCACGCTGCGCACCCGGATGTCGTGCTCCTCGCCTATATGGACGATATCCATGCCCTTGGCCCGGCCGACGCTGTGGTTGCCGCCCTGGCTGCCCTTGAAGTGGCCATGGCGGCCATCAACCTTCGGCTCACCCTCCCCAAGTGTGCAGTCTTTTCGCCCCAGGGGGACTGCTCTGGCTTCCCCGCGGCTATCCCGGGGGCATTGGCGCGGGCGCGTGGTTTCTCGTGCCTGGGCGTCCCTGTGGGTGACCCTGACTACGTCGAAGAGGAGCTCCGGGCCACCGTGGAACAGCGCACCCATGTCCTCGAGACTTGGGCGCGCCTCAAGGACCCCCAGACCAAAGGGCTCCTCCTGTGGTTTTGCGCCCACCCGCGGGTGGTTCACTGGCTCCGTGGCGCTCCCCCCCACTTGGTGCGGCTTGCCGCGGAAGGCCATGACGAGCGCATTCAGGCCGCCTTGCAGGTGCTCCTCCCCGGCCCTAGCCTGCCAGCTCACTCCATGCGCTTGGCCACCCTCCCCTGCCGCATGGGCGGGTGTGGGCTCACCCGCGCCGCCCGCCTCGCCCCCGCCGCCTTCCTTGGCTCTGTTGCTCAGGCCTGGGCGGAGATCCGCCGGTTGGTCCCCAGCGCCGTCAGCGCCATTCCCGACTTGGTCACCCCATCCCCCTTCCCCTTTGTGCAGGCTGTGCAGGATTCTTACCTCGGGATCCAGCAGGCTTGCGACCTCGTCCGCCCCGCTCAGGCCGTCCACCGTCGCCTGCCCCGGGGCACGCCCGGCGTGTCCACTGTCGTCAGTCCTAGTGTCTTCCCTGCCTGCGTTCATGAAAAACAACAAAAGACCTACGCGGGTATACTACACTGTGCCGACTGGATGGGTCTGCATGCGAGCTTGAACGATCAGGGGAAGGCTTGGCTTCACTCCGTTTCCCTTGAGGGGAGCGTGGGGTCCGCATTCCTGCGCGCCCTCCCCATGAGCCCTTTGTTCACGCTGGTTCCGGCCCTTTACGCCATCGCTCTCCGCCACCAGCTCTTTGCCCCGCAACCTCTCATCACGGCGGGTGCGTCCTGCGGCAGCTGCGGGCTTGCTCTGGATACTACTGGGACGCACTACATCGCGTGCATGGGTGGCCAGCAGAACCAGAACTGGTTCCTCTATCTCCATACCGCTCTCCTCCGGGTGGTGTGTGCCATGGTTCGGTCGGTCTTTCCCCACTCCACCATCAAGTGCGAGGACGCGGATGGGGCCGCCCTCTACTCACCCAACCACCGCCCCGACATTACCGTGCTTGACTACGACGGGCAGGGTTGCCACCTGCTCATCGATGTCTCCGTGGCTCGGCCGCTTTCCGGTCGCCACATCCTCCGGGCGGCTGTGGATGCCGGCGCTGCTGCCGCTGTGGCTGAGCGCGACAAGTTTGCCTCCTACGGCAATGTGGGGCCCCACCGGGTCATCCCCTTTGTCCTTGAGGAGTTCGGGGCCATGGGCCCCAAGACAGCGGAGTTTTTCCACGAGTGCCGCCAGCGCCGTGAAGACCGCCTCGACCTCGAGGGTCAGACCGCCCCGTGGTCGGCCCGCACGTGGTCCTCGTATTGGCGGCAGCGCCTGTCACTCGCCCTCACTCGCACCGTGGCTGATGTGTTATTCCGCCGCACCCGGGCCGACTTTGTCGCGACCCATGCGGTCTAGATCCCTTCCAGGCAGTGTGAGCCAGTACGGCAATACGGCAATACGGCAAAACCTCGGCGTATTGCGTATTGCCGTATTATACGCGTATTATACGCCAAAAAAAAAAAAGTGGTTTTTTGACCGGAAAAGTGGATTTTCAATTAGGATAAAATATTCTAAGGTGTTTATCCCATGGGCGTGCCTCTCAAAAACTCTAGCTAATGTCTCAATCTTGATGAAAAACAATACAATGCACGTAGAGGTCGCCGGTAGCCGTTTGACACTCACTTGGTTGTCTCATCAATTGTATGAAGTGTAATTAATTAATTAATTAGTTAATTATCACGTGACTGCGTCACGTGGGTGCCAATACAAAGTAGAGGAACCTTCAACCCCTGTACACAATGAGAGGGAGGGAGGGCGCCCTAGCTTCTCTCACTGCCACCGCCCACCAGTCGGTGGGCAGGCCACATCGAGCGCTCTATCCACATCACGGGGCCGGGGCGCATCACTGTGGGACAACCATTATTAACGATACCAGAGGTAGGCTGAAGCATAGCTGATGCTGTACAAGAAAGGTGAAGTGGGCTCAACGGGCGTCTGCTAAGGCATAAGCAAATGGCCACGCTGAGCCATGGCTGGGCTAATGTGATTGCGTTCATGCCACTCTAAACCGTTGGGGCTACTCTAAGCCGTTGGGGCTAGATCAGTATACTATGCTCGATAAATACATGGCAAGTCATGCTATAATGTAAAAGCTATGTCGATTGCCCTCTTCTAGACAGCTGGCTAGAATCTATTCTGGGGGAGCCCTAGGGGGTGTCGACAGTTTGTTGTTTACATAAAGGTCATGAAGTGTGATACTCATCCACTGCATGGTATATAGATTGCTAATTGAACTAATTCCTTATTACAACCATGAACTTATTGATAGGTATACGATTCGACCCAAAACCTTGATACAGTATGCAATAAAACGTGAACAGGATAGCACATACCAGATCAAAACCGCAGATTAATTACCTTCCTTGCTGGAGCTAGCCGGATGCCCACCTCATCGATGTAGCTGCGAGCCGCTTTCCTGGCCGTCGTCGCCAATAAAACATGTCAGCAATATATTTTACACATCTATCCGCGTACAAACGTATCGACTTATTTCCCGCCTAGTAACAGTTAGCACATGCACGGCGACCGACCTGGTCGCTGATCAAACGAGGTTGCTGCACCGAGCATAGGGTCGAGACATATCTGCGCACACCCAGGCGTTGCCTGCCAATGATATACGCTGTTTAGGACCTATGGATCATGCCTGCAAAATTGCAGTTCAAAATGTCAAGCCATGCTCCCATACCCGTCAGATTTCTGCACCTCCATGGCCGCGGAGGTCAACTATCATATTTATGCAAGTCGGTCTCGTTTTGCCATCGTTTACCCACGCCGTCAACTGGCAGAGATGACAAGCGGGACCAACCGTAGGCCCGTACTCCCCAAGTACGGTTCAGGCTGCGTACCTGCCTAGGTCAGCAACGCCAAAACTAGCTCTGGCGCCAAATTCCGGAGCCGGGCGCCGTATAATACGCGAAAAATACGTATTATGCGCCGTATTTGCGTTGAGAACGCAATACGGCGTATTTCTAGTACGTTAGTACGCCAAACCTCGCCGTATTGTATAATACGGCGTATTTACCGTATTATACGGCGTATTGGCGTACGCTGCTTCCAGGCCTGCATGGTGGGCCGGCAGCGCTGTTGCTGCGTGTAGTTTTGTGATGTATAGTTAGTTGTACCTTGTGCCGCTGGCGTGATCCTTGGATGTCTGTGTCAGATTACTATTAATTTCTTCAGGGTTATTCTCCCAGTTATCGGGTTTTTCCTTATGTTGCATGCCTGTCTTACCTCCGTAATCTATCATTCTCAATGAATGTATATCAAGGAGACAATAATCACAATATGTCCATATATGCACAGCTAGTCTACAATCTGGCCTTGAGCTAATCTTGCACGCAAACTATGCCTACCATGCTTTTTATATTTCCTAGGACCCACAGTTGGGGGTCGAAGTCTTTGGCAATGCATGCCCGCCCTACGCTGCTTACTGTATCCTGCATATCCGACCATATACATGCATGCATGTATCTGAGTAATATCTGAGTAATATATCTTTTGGGGTAAATAATACCAACTTGGAGGTAAGGGTCTAGTAGTCAGTGCCATAGTTTGTAGAACCATGCAGCGCTGTGACATAGCGAAAAGTTTGTGCGCTTCCATACGATGCATGCGTGTCCCGTCACCACCAGCTGCGGTCCTGGTTGCGGAGAACGTCCCATCCAAGTAAGCATAAAAACCTTGTAGTAGAGAAGGATGACAGTTTCAACGTCATGGTTGAGTAGCTACCCAAAAAATTGATATCGTCGGGTGTACAATTAATACGGCGTTGGATCGCCATGCGTCCAGGAATAGTTGTCTCACTTATTAATATGCCGATGCACTGTCATGCATGTTGTCGCTGAGGATCGGCTTGAATGGGGCCGGTGAAGGGCCCCACGGCAACCTCCAGCACCGTCACTGTCGTAGACAGGTCGGGTAGTTTACGGACTATGGCTAGCTTACGGCTAGTTGATTGCACTGCCCTCACCTGCATGGAGAGCTAAGCGATCCAGCCAGTTGTCCGGGATGTGCTCAGGCTGCTGATGACAACAGCAAAGTGGAATCACCAGCATTACTAACACCTGCCAGCCAGACTAGTAAACTAGAACTAGGCAATGCGACCGCGGCTGACAAAGGGAGGGGGGGGGCTTTGGCGAACCCTGTTGATTTTGGCGAGCCCTGTTGAGGACCACCACCCTGCCATGTGGGCCCCATGGGCCATGATAATAAGGCTCATTAGCAATGGACTGAACCCGGCTCAGTTGGTCATGCATGGTGCACCCAGGGATGAGGCAACGGACAACCACACCATGCCAGCAAGGCGCCGGCTTGCGTACCTTCCTCGTGACCAAGGGAGTGGCAAGTACGCAGTACATATCTTATAATCGCTGGTTGTCTCCTTGATCTTATAATCGCTTGAACCAGTTGATACCTCATCAACTCACCGAGAAAAGTTTAGTACCAGCCTTTTGCATAGTTTTTTGTTAATTATAGTATAATATAATAGTTTATAATAGTTTTTTGTTGTAATTTGGCTACCAGTCAGCGGCGGTACTAACTCCATCACCATGCCCTGATAAACATCACCGGCGTCCTCCGGGCATTACCAGCGCTGCATACAGTAGCAGTATCCATGTGCTGTGTCCCAATCATCCCCTTTTCCCCACCTCCTCATGAACCGTGCATTTCTTCATCGTGTGTGTTTCTGGCTTGCGTCCTGTTTGTTGCCTCCTTTCCATATGCATCCTGACATGGGCATGCATTGCCCATTAATGGGAGTGGGCTGTGCCTTACAGGTGTGAATGCGCCCTAAGGGTGGCTACCACGGTATCTGATCCCATTTCTGATGCCATGGTTATTTATAGTAAATAATTTTTGCGGACGACCCGACCAATATAATTGGGGGGCAATGGCACAACTGCTGGCCGACCTAGTGCCTGGCAGTTGCTGGCCGACCTAGTGGTCCCAGCCCAGTTTGAATACTGCATTTCCTCCCTGGCAGAATTTACTAGCTGACCTCATTTATGCCGACGACATCACGCTCATCGAGAAGCCGGAGTCTGCCCAACTTTGGCTGGACTGCCTGGCGCTCGAGGCTCGGGCGGTCGGTCTAGAAATCAGCCCCAAAACGGAGGCCCTGGCCCTCGGCATGGCAGGGCCCCCACCCACACTCCGCCTCTTAGACGATGCCGAGGTCAACTACCCTCCTTCAGGCCGCTTCAAGCTGCTCGGCAGTTGGCTTCCCGACTGCGAGGACGACATGACGACACGGATCGGCATGGCGTGGGCTCACCTCCATGACCACCGCCGCTGGTTGAGCAACCCCGCCCTACCCCGGATCGTCAAGCGTGACCTCTTCAAGGTCGTCATTCTGACGATCCTGACCTACGGTGCCGAGACGTGGACACTGATGCAGGAGCTGGAGCAACGACTCGACGGCAAGGTCACCAAGATGCTGCGCAAGGCCCTTAACATCCCCTTTGGTTTGCACATTAGTAATGAGGATTTGTACGCTGATTTGCCCTATGTTTCCCACATTATTAGGCACAGGCGCCTGGGCCTAGCCGGGCACCTGGCCCGCACAGATCAGGTAGATTAATTAATTAATTAATTAATAGACACGTGACTGCGTCACGTGAGCATAAGTCCTCGGTGGGAGGGGAACATGGGATGGAATGGATGGTATAAGCTATCTAGGTCCTAGTTACAGGGGTGTGGGCACCGCGGCCAGAATCGCTATGAATGCCATACTTGGTCACACGCGGAGCCCCCACAGGCTTGGGGGTGGTCTCCTTCATCACTACTTGCCATCTATCCTTGCGCACCATCTGTCTCCATATTACAGACAAACCAGGAGGCTGCCCGGGGGTGAGCCCGTCACGTCTAGCTAGTGTAGCACATGTCCATGCCGAGTCAGGTAGATACATCAGATATAGACTAGCTGGCACCAAGCCCGCCCAGCCTGGGCGATATGTCCTCACCTGTCGTGCCCCCGGCCGCGCGCGGCAGGGCCGCCACCCGTGGACTTTTCGTGATAGACTCGGCATGGACATGTGCTACACTAGACGTGACGGGCTCACCCCCGGGCAGCCTCCTGGTTTGTCTGTAATATGGAGGCAGATGGTGCGCAAGGATAGATGGCAAGTAGTGATGAAGGAGACCACCCCCAAGCCTGTGGGGGCTCCGCGTGTGACCAAGTATGGCATTCATAGCGATTCTGGCCGCGGTGCCCACACCCCTGTAACTAGGACCTAGATAGCTTATACCATCCATTCCATCCCATGTTCCCCTCCCACTGAGGACTTATGCTCACGTGACGCAGTCACGTGTCTATTAATTAATTAATTAATGGAGGCAGATGGTGCGCAAGAACTTCGACATGGAAGAAGGTGAGAATTCCGAGAAGCTTGCACGTGCGTTTGAGAGCAAACTCCTTGCACGCATGGGCCTTCTTGGTGAGATCAAGCTGACCGCCCACCGCCTCCCCCGCGCGCGGGGTAAGGCGGGGGCGCCTCCGCTTCTTCTCATCTTTGATAGCCCAGCGGACAAGATTTCGTTTCTCAGACGCCGCAAGCGGCTCGAGAATACTCCCTTCACCGTGGACGACGACTTGACCCTGGCACAGCAACAACGGCGACGGGAGCTATGGCCGACCTACCTCCAGCTCCGGCAGACCAAGGCGGGCCAGCCGGTGTACTGGAAGGGGGCGGCCATCTACGTCGGCCACAAGCCCTGGCCAGCGACCCCCTCGACCACCGCGGCCCCAGCAACTCCAGCCCCAGCCTAGGGGAATACAGCAGTAGTGTAGAATAGTTAGATAGTGGCCTTGTACATGCCCGCCTACTACAGGCACTATACCAGCTTAGGCCTAGCCCTTTTTAGTCATGTACATGTGTGCCTATGATGAGCCACCCTCCAGATGATACCTAGCTTTATTTAATTATGCCGTGCCCGTGCAGGGGGTCACTCCCTGCTGAGAAGCCATGCCCTAGCTTTTGTATAGCTGTGCTGATCTTCCCCACCTATGACAGGCTCCCCTTAGCTGGGCGTTGCCTGAAACTCTGGGTGGTGCAGGTGCCCTAGTGCACCTAGAGAAAGTGTTGTTTACATTCCCACCCTTGCAGGAAGTAGCTTAGAATGTATGATAGGCCATATGCCCCTTCTCTGGGCTATGTGCTACATATACTCCCAACGGAGTTATGTTACAATTCAATTCAATTCAATGGTGCGCAAGGATAGATGGATCTTCCCCACCTATGACAGGCTCCCCTTAGCTGGGCGTTGCCTGAAACTCTGGGTGGTGCAGGTGCCCTAGTGCACCTAGAGCAAGTGTTGTTTACATTCCCACCCTTGCAGGAAGTAGCTTAGAATGTATGATAGGCCATATGCCCCTTCTCTGGGCTATGTGCTACATATACTCCCAACGGAGTTATGTTACAATTCAATTCAATTCAATGGTGCGCAAGGATAGATGGCAAGTAGTAATGAAGGAGACCACCCCCAAGCCTGTGGGGGCTCCGCGTGTGACCAAGTATGGCATTCATAGCGATTCGGGCCGCGGTGCCCACACCCCTGTAACTAGGACCTAGATAGCTTATACCATCCATTCCATCCCATGTTCCCCTCCCACTGAGGACTTATGCTCACGTGACGCAGTCACGTGTCTATTAATTAATTAATTAATTTCCTCCCTCTCTCTCGCTTGGACTGCTATGCGGAACAAGAAGAGGTTGCAGACCATTGTCCAGGCCCACACGCAAGCCCCTGTGGACAAGCCCCCCCCCCAAGGAGGAAGGGGCGCTTTGCTGAGTAGGGTAGTTAGGATTTTCTAGATTAGCTTGGATTTTATACTGACATACTGACTAGGTTGTCCCCAGTTTACAAATTAACCAATTTTACCCCGACTCCCGGAGGGCGCCGCCCGAGATTAAATAAGAGGTACCTTGAAATTAAATAAGAGGCATGCCTCTATCCAGATATATTTTTGGAGGCGAATTTCTATTGGCGTTAAGTTGTAGTATAGTACGACAACGTGTCAGACCGTATAATTTATTCCGACTTCTACATTCAGTTCACCGCTTGGTCAAAAAAGGATCACTTATATCAAGAAAACAATAAAGATCACTTATATACCCTACTTCTCCGTAAAATCTCATCGACCGGGTTTCGAAACAACCCACGAACGCCGTAGATGCAGATCCAACGGAGCAAACAACGTCAAGACCGACGCGGCGCCAAATAGTCGCCACGGTTCCTTTTCTGCGAGCCATTTTACAACGTACGTCGCGCCGCGTCGTGTACCCAAGCCCTTTTCTGAACGTGAGATCCAAAATCCGCTTGCCAGACCGGGAACTCCGTCCAATACCGTCGTGCATTGAATTGAATTGGAACATAAGTCCTTCTTTCCGTCACCCTTGACATGTTTTCGTACAATACTACAAATTAACGCCAATAGAAATTCGCCTCCGAACATATATCTCGATAGAGCTATGCGTCTTATTTAATTTCAAGGTACCTCTTAATTAATCTCGGCCCCCGCCTTCCGCTAATTTGCTAATTTGCTAAATTTGCTAAAAAAGAGCCAATTTTACCCCGACTTGGAGTTAGCTTATTTAGGTTTCGCGGCTTCGCTCACCTCCATCCATCCAGGAAGGGAATACGTGCTACATGATCTCCCCTCGGATAATTAATTAATTAATGATCTCCCCACGGAGTCATGTTATAATTTAATTTTAATTTTTAATTTAATCGCACAGCTGCTGGGCGGGGGTGCTAGCCCTAACAAGGCATCAGTGGCAAGAAGAACAAAAAAAGACTTGGCTATAAGCAAAATCCCCCCCAGAAGGCTAGGACAATGGGCATTGAAACAAGCACCCACAAACCCATGAATTCCACATAATAATGGCCCACCGGTTCAGCTGCAAACCATGCTAGCTATTCGGAACCCTGAATGACGAGGCTTACCGTGTCAATCATATTACTCTTAAAATAGAGACTGTATGTGCAAAAGGAAAACGTCGAAATGGGCCAGACCTCAGGTAAACACAACAACTCCTCTGGACACGCGATAAGCATCTTATATGCACTTTCGTCCCAATCTAGCAACAATTCCTTGCCGGTAAAATGTAGGGGGATTTGCTTCTCGCCGTCGTAGGCCTAATCGCCTGTCAATCCGCAGTTTACTCTCACCCGGGTGAGCGACCGGTAGGGATTTGCTGCGGGAATATCTGTGATGACGGTGGGGTGGAGCACACCGGACTAACAATCGTCGGCGCTGGAGTAGGTGTTCAAGCGGCATCTTCGCATTACGGTTCCCAACCACTCAAGCAGTCAACGTCGTAGTTGCTTGCTAAAAAGATATTTATAAGTAATATATCGTCTGATGTTTCTTATGGTTGAATGTGTATAATGAACACGGTCCAGCAATGATAACACGACTCTATTGTCACTAGAGAGCACTAAGTTCCCAGTAGGTTCGTAGTAGGTTGAGTCTCATACCGGTTATTAGCCCCTATAGCCGGAATTCTCTGCTGCTGGCTGCGGCGTGGGACACAACAACAACAGTTACAACAACAACAACAACAACAACAACAACCGGTAATTAGGTTGAGCTGTTGCAACTTGCAGACTTCAGAGGGATTGTTCGCCTTAGAAGAATTCGCCATCGTGTTCGCGTGTTCGGTCATTGTTGTTTTCGTTGTTTTCGTCTCTCCCAAATGATAAGTTTGTTATTGAATATATAACTCTGTTGCACCTTACTCGGCATGATTCGTTCATACCAGGCAGAACACACCGCATCCCATCAGACCTGCGAAGTTAAGCTGCCTTGGGCCAGTTTAGTAGTGTGATCGGTGACGGCACGCGAATCCCTGGTGACGAATTGTACCCTTTGCTTCGCCCCCATTTTGGGCAATTTATTTTGCTAGCTCTTACCTACATTTCTTTTGCCAATGTTTTAACGCACCGCGCCCGCCTTTTCCACCAGGGAATGCCAGTTCACACTACACCGCCTCGCCCGTACGAACACATGTTGTTGTTGTTCTTGTTCTTGTTCTTGTGTCCCACGCAGCAGTCAGCAGCAGAGAATTCTATTATTAGTGGCCGAGGGCCGGATATATTTAGTATCGGTGGTACTAACGAACACATGTAGGTTGGATCTACGCATATCAACACTATCTATAATGCCACGTAGGGCGGCGCTGGTCCCGACCAGTGAGGGTTGGGCGTATGTAAAGGGGGTGAGGAGTTGAAGTAACGTAAACTGACACGTAAAATGGAAAAAAGGGTGGCGTAAAACGTAAAATCGACGTAAAGGTTTACGTAAGGAAAGTAAATACGTAACGTAACGTAAAAATGTAAAACCACACTAAAGCTCATGCAGAAGCTCATATTTCCCACAATTTCCACAAGATTTCCATGCAAAAACTAGACACTGCACTGTCTGAAGTGAGACAACTATGCCTGGACGCATCTGTCTGTGCACCACCGGCGCCGCGCCGACGCGGCGCGACGCAGCGCCATTGGGCCTACAAGAGCCCCATCACCTTGCAACCACCAGCCGACATTCCCACACGGGTTTACGTTACGTCCAGTTTACGTTATACGTCTTTACGCGTAAAATGACGTAGAAAGGCAACGTAAAGGATGACGTACGTAAAGGCATTACGTGCCCATTTTTGCCACGTAAGGCGTATAACCTAAAACACACGTAGTTACGTCAACGTAATTACGTGTTAATTAATTAATTAATTAGGAACATAACTCCGTTGGGAGTATATGTACCACATAGCCCAGAGAAGGGGCATAATATGGCCTATCATACATTCTAAGCTACTTCCTGCAAGGGTGGGAATGTAAAGGACCCTTGCTCTAGGTGCACCAGGGCACTTGCATCCCCATGATATTCAAGCTATGCCCAGCGATCGAAGGGGGAGCCTGTCATGGGGGGAAGATCAGCATAGCTATACAAAAAGCTAGGGCATGGCGTCTCAGCAGAGAGTGACTCCCTGCATGGGCAAAACATAACTAAATAAAGCTAGGCATCATCTGGAGGGTGGCTCATCATAGGCACACGTGTACATGATTAAATAAAAGCGCGTGGCTTAGCTGGGATAGTGCCTCTTTTTATTTTTATTACGTGCCTCTTTTTATTTTAATTACGTGTTCACGTAACGTAAACCCTTTTACGCCCAACCTTGGTCCAGACCACACAGAGCACCAATGGTCCAGGCCATAAAGTACGTAGCGCGGCGCGACTGCACTGCAGCCCACAGTATGTACTGAACAATTGACACGTCACTGGACCGAGTAAAAAAAAAAATTAATTAAATTATAACTGATGACTCCGTTGGGAGAGCATGTAGCACATTTTCCCTTACTGGATGGATGGAGGTGGGCGAAGCCGCGAAACCGAGCTATTAATCTCAGATTATCAGTACTCTAATTAGCTAATCTAATCTAGAAAACCCTCGCTACTCTACTACTCAGCGAAGCGCCCCTTCCTCTTGGGGGAGGGGGCTTGCCCACAGGTGCTGGCGTGTGAGCCTGGACAATCGTCTTCCCGACTTCTTCTTGTTCTGCATAGCAGTCCATTGAGCAAGAGAGAGGGAGTGAATGCGATGTTCAAACAGGGCTGGGACCACTAGCTAGGTCGGCCAGCAACTGCTGTGGATAGGTCATGGCATGTTTACCCATCTTTCTAGGAATGTCCTTGGGGCCAGGCCAGGTCAGGATATGCCGCCCCGGCTGGCCAAGCCACTGGGGGCCGACCCGGCAGACCGAGGTCGGTGTCTACCTGAGTGGTGCGAGTGCTCAAGATGGATGGACCGAGTAACAACCGGTCAAAAGGTCCTAACTACACGTAAACGTAGAAAAGTCAACAGTCGTAACCACGGACTGTTTCGGAATAGTAGCTGAGGCCACCAAGAACGTTAAGCCTCAATCAACTTACGGCTGTACAAACACAGTTTGTTACCCGCCGTAACACGCTAGGGCTGAGGGTTCGGGATGTGGCCCATCCTGGCCATGCACCCCCTTCTCGAGCCAGGGCCCACGGTCGGTGCCCTTGTGCTGCGCAACCCCAAGACTGCGCAGGGGGCGGCCCAGCACGTCCTTGTCCGGGATCCACTTTCTTTGTGGCTCCTGCGTCGCCATGACGGCTGGCCAGCCCCTGGATGAACTTCTTTTTCGGGGTTTAACGTACAGCCAGACTAGGCAGCAGTGGGAGGCTGTGCAAGCCCGCTGTTACGTCGCGTAACAATTCGTTGTAGTTACGGACGTAAATTAGGTCGTTTGCCTCGGTTGTCCCTAGGTTTACGTTTAGGCTCCTACCGGGACATTATTGTCCTCATAACAGTACTGTGGTACATTGGGTGTCGTTGGGCGCCGCGCCGCGTACTTTACTAGTGGCCCTGATCCTGTGGTAGAATGTAGTGGACCAGCGTGCATCAGTAGATGTAGTGGACCAGCGTGCATCTGTAGGCGAGGGCCATGTCGGCCCGAGCGTGTTGGACCGTTGGTGACCATTTATGCGCGTTCTACCCCTTGTGTGTGCACTCGGCGTGTGTTAAATGAATTGACACATTTAGGCTTGGGTCACGGCAGTGTAGTTGTGTTTCCCTCCTCTATTCCTGGAGTAAACGGGTTTTGATAAATGGTTGTATGGCGTATTATAGTAACACTTACGTTAATGCATTGAGATCAGCTCCGTCACGTTCGTCTTTCGCCAGAGGGTTGAGTAGAGGAGGCCTGACCAGTTTAGGTAGTATCAGGCCCATTAGAGGTAGAGGTGGAGGTAGATATCCGCGGCGTAACAATGGTTCCGGAGGAACTTCAGTAGGTAGTGAACGAGACGACTATCCCTTGCCACATACACCTTTTCAAGACCCCTTCCGCGTCCAGGAACAAGAAGTCGACACTTCCTTGATAGGTAATGGGCGGGTCGCCTTCAAGCTAGGAGAGTAGTGCTGCCCGTTTCGGGACACGCTCTACCTAGAAGCTAGACCTGCTCGCAGCGGATAAATCCTTTCGTAGTTAGCCTGTCCTTCGCCTTGTTTTCCTGCTTACGGTTGTTTCCTGTCTTAGATAGGGGAGTATTACTGTTCGGAGACGATTAGCGTCGCAGTACCTACACCTTTTTCCTTGTGCTGCTGCTTTATTAGACGGCCGCACCCGCAGAGTTACGGGCGCTGTGTTAGGACGAGCGCTGGATATCCGGCCGCTGACTTAGGACGAGAGCTGGAAATCCGCCCTCTTCTTCTTTCGGTGATCCAGATCGTCCAGCTAAGTCGCCTACCCCTACCCGTCTAGCTTGACATCACAAGACCCACCAGGTGAGTTATCATGAGTCAACGTCGTGTTTTTACTGCGCCTTCCCATTCATCTAGTGATAATAGTTTAGCTAAGTATTACGTAGTTATTACCCCTCAATGGTCAGCCATTTTCCTCTCTTGGTCAGATGCTAGGAAGATAGTGCAAAATCGTACATATAATGTAATTAGGTATAAGAAATTTGTTACCTTCGAGGAAGCTCAACAATTCCTTATAGACCATAGCGTATCAGATCTAGGCCTACACGTACGTTCTACTCCTCATGGTCGCCCTCCTGTAGAAGCTCTAGATTTTGCTACCCCTCCTTCGTCTCCCCCTAAGAGGGCTGCATCCTCATCTAGCTTAGATACTCCTCTCACCTTAGAATTCGGTTCCCTATCCATTACTGTTGTTAAAAAGGATTGATTTAAATTGTTCCTTCTTTTAAGCCATTAAAAGCTTTTTCCTTTTCTTTCCTTGCCTTAATTAGGCCTTGTCCTTTATCCTTGTTGCTTTCAGTTAGATTTGATCATTTACTTAAATAAAAATGGATCCAGTGGGTGGTAACATGTCGCCTATACCTACCAATACTCCTACTATGAGTAATAATAATAATAATACTAACAACCATAACAACAATCGTGGTAACCGACGGGACTCACTTGAAACGGTGCACCATCTCACTCCTCAAGGTAATCTTCGTGCCTCACCTCCTTCTCCTTTGCTGGTGGTCGCCGTCGTCCCTCACTTACCCCTCCTACCTATGAACAACGTCAACGTATGCAAGTCAGATTTAGTGATGACCCTTCCCTTACCCTGAACCAGGCCCCTGCCCCTCCTGCAACCTTGGCTCAACCCTCCAGCAGGTCCTCACTAACTAACAATGTTTTTAGGCCTCCTTCCCACCCTGTGCCTTCCATGCCTGCTCTTAACACGGGTCGTGCCTCTGCCCCTGTCGGTCCTTCTGGGCGCCCTAGTGCAGTTCCCTTTTACCCACCTGCTTCCTGGTCCTACCCTGAGACGGCCTATGAGGCAGCCCAGGTCCCTACCCGTGTGGCTGATTTAGAAGTTAATAGTGATTTCAGCACCATGCCCTAGATGATAGAAATTATGATCATTTTGCCTATTCCTCTCTTCGTGAGCAATATACTGTCCCCTTCTCTTATGGGCACCAGCCTGAAACGGTGGCCCCTTCTAGACCCCTACCCAAGACTTTTCCTCTTCCTTCCTTCTATCCCGCTTATGTAGCAGTGGAAGATAGTGGCCCTATGGGAAAAACTGACTCTTCTAATCCCCCTAAGCCCCCTGCTCTTCCCCTCTTTGCTAACCTTCCCAAGCTGGATGTCAAGTCTACCCCTCAACAGTTTTTCACCTTTATTATGTTGCTTACCCAGAACACGGAGTCGTGGCAGAATCATAATAGATGGCGTCTTTCTGATGCTGTATTAGTTCCTCACTATCTTACAACCTGTATTACTCCTGAGCTTGCTAACCTCATTCAGTGTGAGTCTTTGGCCTCTCATGCCTACCCTAACTCTGTAGCAGAATTGTTTAAGCGTTTAGAGAACCATTTAGTCCCTCCTGATTCAGATTGGCAGGATAGATTAGCCTTTGGTACCTTGCAGCAGGGTACTAAATCATTTAAGGAGTATATGAAAGAGTTTGATGCTCAGATGGTACGAATTAGGGATTTGTCGGGTGCAGAAGTACGTGCTCGCTTCCTCCAAGGCCTCAGTAGACCCTTATTACGTGAAGTCAAGCGCCAGTTCTCTGCCTACCGTTTTACTGATCTGCCCCTCAAGCATGTGCGCCAGCATCTCTTGCGTGTAGCAGATTTCTTCACCACCCCTTCTCTTCCTACCCGTTCCCGTATTAATAATATTATCCTTACCCCTGAGGAGGAGAACTCCTATGTAGAAGAATTAGATATCTGTGTTACTGACCTTTCAGCCCTTGATGTCTCTCATATCACATGCTATCATTGTAAGGAAGTAGGTCATCTTAAACGTGAGTGCCCCAAGTTCCTTTCGGGTGCTCCCCCTCATCCCGACGCTCGCCCTCCTCGTACCCCTCAGCGTGCTCCTATTCGTCCTACTTCAGGACGCATTCCCTTCAGCTACCCCTAGTAGGCTGAATGCTGTGCAGACAGGCCCCAGGGTTCCCCTATGATAATCAGGCTCCCGCACCCTCTTCGCTCCCTCGTGACCCTCCAGCAGTGGCTTTTTCGCCAGGGTCTTCTTCGGGGTTAGTTCCTATGGATTTGGGGGGGGAGGGGGAACAGTAGGCCTGTCAGCCGGGGGTAACCTGGACAGGTCCTTAGATAGTACCCCAGATAAAAATTTTTGCCTGCCTGTTTTTATAACCTCTGTAGGAGCTGAATCTTCCCTACCACTACGTGTGCGTCCTCTTATGTTCTTGAATGGTGGTTTAACCGTCCCTCACACTGTTGTAGACCCCTTCTTGCATGCTGATGAACTCTTGAATGTCTCTGTGTTGGTAGATAGCGGTGCGGCTAGCTCCTTTGTGAGCGAGGCCCTAGTTAGGCGTTTAGGACTAGTCCCTACCCCTCACACCAAACCCGTTACTGTTCATTATGCTGATGGTCGCACCAGTCATTCCCCGGGTACGGTGTCCCTTCCCATGGTTATACAAGGACGTACTGTCAACCTGACGGCCACTATAGGCCCTATCACTACCGCTGATGTATTACTAGGATTAGATTGGCACCAGGATAATAAGATTACTATTAATTATGATACCATGGTCATTTGGTTTCCAGATAGCTCTTACTGGGTACCTGAACGTCATTATAGATTGGAAAATTTATCCTTGGTAGATATTACTCCTCCTACACCTGTTGATCCTCCTGTAAGACCTATACCTGAAGTATTAATGTCCAATGATGAGTTGCGTTCTGAACTAAAGGAATATGGATATTTATTATGTATGTTCCTTCAGTTAGAAGTACAGGAGATACCTATCACTAATAATAGTGTGGATATAGATATAAACACAGTGGATACAATAGGAGTGGGATTTACTGAAAATGAAATAGTAAGATACATGGCTGTGATAGATTCCTCAAAGTTTTGAAGAAAAGACTCCTTCTTATCCTCCTCCTCGTTCTGTTTTACACCGTGTAGTTATCAAGGACGGTGCAGTTCCTACGCACTCTCCGATGTATAGAATGGGCCCTACCGAGTTAAAGGAACTAAAACAGATTTTAGTGTCATTATTAGAAGCAGGATTGATAGAGCCTAGTAACTCCCCCTACTCAGCTGGTGTCCTGTTAGTTCCTAAGCCAAATGGCAAGTTTCGCCTAGTTACTGATTATAGGAAGTTGAATGATATTACTGTGAAGTCTAAATACCCTCTACCTCGTATTGATGATATATTTAATAAGGTTAAAGGTTCCACTTGTTTCACAGTACTGGATTGTGCGGATGGTTTTTGGCAGTTGCGGATAGCTCCTGAGGATTGCCATAAAACCGCCTTTGCTACCCCTTTTGGTCATTACCAGTTTAGAGTAGCGGCTATGGGACTCTGTAACTCGCCTGCCTCTTTTCAAATGTTAATGAATGAAGTGCTTAGACCTGTTATGGGAAATTCTCATCTTCCTCAGGTGTCCTCTGATCTAAAGGATCCTTCCTTCTCCTCTGTTTCTTTATCTGAGCATGACCGTTCTTGTGCTCAAGCTTACTTAGATGATATTCTTATTTACTCTCCTGATTTTGAAACGCACCTACGTGATTTAAAGAAAGTATTAGAAATAATGGCTGAAAATTCTTTGTGGGCGCGCCGTGCTAAAGTGCGTTCGGGTAGGAGTGTCCCATTTTTAGGGCACGTTCTGTCAGATGCCGGGGTCGCTACCGACCCGGATAAAACTAAGTCAATTCAGGAATGGCCTACTCCTACCGACGTTAAAGGTGTACGTAGTTTCCTAGGAATTGCTTCTTACTATAGGCGTTTTATCCCGCGTTTCGCAACTATAGCAGCCCCTATTAATCATTTATTAAAGAAGGATATCCCCTTTGTTTGGAGTAGTGAATGTCAGTCGGCTTTTCAGTGCCTAAAATCCCTACTCCTTTCCCCTCCTGTACTCATCCTACCGGATACTACTAAACCCTTTGTTGTGGCTACAGATGCTAGTAAAGTAGCTATAGGTGGTGTCCTTCTCCAGGATCAGGGTCAGGGCTTACAGCCAATTGAGTATATCTCTAGGACAATGCTCCCTGCGGAGCGTAACTATCCCGTACACCAGCAGGAACTCTTAGCTGTGGTGTATTGTTGCCACGCGTGGCAGCACTTCCTTAAAGGTGCTCAATTTGATGTCTGCCTGAATGAACCCTGTGAGCTAGATCCTTATAGGTTAGTTATCCAAACGGATCATCGTCCCCTTACCCATCTTCTCTCCCAACCCAACCTTACCCCTCGGCAAGCGCGCTGGATGGAATTTTTAGCACAGTTTTCCCCTTTTAAACTTCAGTATGTCAAGGGTGTAGATAACATAGTACCAGATGCACTCTCTCGTCGTGCAGACTATTCCTTCTTCGAGGACCTTGATGTTCTCAATACTACTCTAGTTCCTACTACTATGGGTGTAACCCCTTATGGTGAACTACCTGATGATGAATCCTATGCCTACCTCTTTCATACAGCTGTTCGCATGCCTGATCTCCTTTCTCACGTAGGACTCTCTCTCCCGTGTGAGGCCCTTCCCGTGGCCTCGGTGGGGGGGAGGGGAAAAATAAAATTTCTATACCGCTTAGCCATATAGCGACTAGGTCAGGAAAGTCTTATGAAAACGTAGTCCCTCTAGGACCTCCCCTTCTCTTTGGCAAGGCGGTAGGAGATCTCTTTAAACCTGTTCTGGATACTTCTGTAGCGATGCCTACCTCTGATCTTGAACGCCTTATTAGTAGATTTACGGCCACTGAGCCGGAAGCATTAGCTGCCATTGCTGCACATCCCCAACAATTAGGCAAGCACCCTTGTAAATTTGTAGGTGGGTTTTTATATGTGCAGATAGCAGATTCTCCCCCTCAATGGCGCCTGTATGTCCCTCCTATCTGTCGCTCCTCCTTGCTCTTTGAGTTGCATGACTTAGCTGCTCATCAGGGTGGTAAACGGGTACGGGACCTAGTAGCCCGCTCTTATTACTGGCCTTCCCTTTATAAGGATGTAGATGAGTATGTTAGAACTTGTCAATCTTGCCAGGAAATGAAACCCAATAATGTAGGACAGATAGCAGAACCTAGGACCTTGCCTGACCCCATCATGCCTTGGGATTCTATCATGATGGATTTTGTAGGACCTTTTAGAAAGAATGATAGGGGCAATGCCCAAATCCTTGTGTTCATAGATCGTTTTACTCGTATGTGCCATCTTGTGCCGTGTCCTTTAGAACTCACCGCACGTGATTGCGCACGCCTATACCTCAATAATGTATATAGATATCATGGATTGAGTAGGCAGTTTATTAGTGATAAGGATAAATTATTTACCTCAGATTTTTGGCAGCAGTTTTTCGCTGCCATCGGTACCAAGGTTACCTACGGTACTGCCTACCACTCCTCCTCCTCTCATTTAGTAGAGCGTCTTAATAGAGTAGTAGAAGAAGCGCTTAGGCACTATGTTAATGGCTCGGGTAGTGATTGGGAGGATTATTTATGTTTGGTAGAGTTCTCCCTCAACAATTGTCCCCAAGCTGCGCATGGATATACGCCCTTCTTCTTAGATACTGGTAGACAGCCCCTTACCCCTACCTCTCTCTTAGCTAGTCCTCTACGGGACAAGGATGATGTGTCCCGAGATACTGTAGAAGGTGTACAGTCCTTACTAGATAGAATGAAAACTGCTCATGACCACGCGATCTCAGGGTACCAAAAAGCTCAGGCTAAGTACCTTGCTAGGTTGCGTGCCTCCTTAGATAGACGAGCACCTGAGATAGAAATAGGAGATCTAGTATTAGTAGAAGGCCCCCGTGTTGGCCGTTTTGCTCATAAGTTTGAAGCAGAACTGAAGGTCAAACTTAGGCCCGCCTTCTTAGGACCCTTCCATGTGTTGTCTAGGGTAGGAAATTTCTTATATAAAGTCGATATCCCTACCTCTTGGCAAACGCATTCAAACACCTTCCATAGGAGCCAGCTTAAACTGTACCACCCTAGTACGTTCGCTGGCAGGGAGTTAGCGCCTGCCCCTTTAGAGCATAACCCTGACACTGGGGAAGTAGAAGACGAAGTAGAAAGCATCGTGGCCCATAGAGATATCAAAAAGGGCCGCGGTACCCAGCGTCAGTATAAAGTGAAGTGGATGTATGCTCGTAGTGAAGTAGATAAGGTTTGGTATACGGAGAGTGAGCTAGATGGGTGTAGTCGCCTGCTGCAGGAATATAAAACCCTGCACAAGCTCTAGTTGTAGGCCTTCTCCTCTCTTATGTTATGTCTGCTGTCGACGGGTGGTTGGTTGTCCCCTCCCCTCCGCAGCCGTCATGTCAGAGCCTACCCCTCCGGCTGAGAGCCCGCCGCCGTCCCTGCCCCTACCGGACCCTGAGCTGTACTTCGAGGCCCTTCCGGGCCGTTGGGTGTCACGGTCTAGTTTCCCGGATGGCGTCGTGCATCCGGCCCTCCAGGCCCAGCATGCGGGCCTAGTCAGGGCGGCTCTCTTCGGGGTCACGTGGTACGGTCCTTCCCCTGCTGAGCCGCATCAGCTTGTTTTGCACGGGTTCGACGATGCCGGCCACTGTTTGCTAGAATGTGGCTCCAGCTGTCCAGCCCTGGGACAGATAGCTGCGATTCTCCAGTGCCCCAGGGTGTTTTCCTACCTTTCTACCCCTGTGGGCCGTTCCTGCCTACGGGATGTATTCCCCTGGCTTCCGGCCGAGGGTGATGCGGAAATGGATGAGAACCCCTGCGACCTTTTACGGGCCGTAGAGTTCATGGAGATAGCAGACCAGAACGCGGGCGTAGGATTGGGCGACCCTACCCCTACGGACGCGCCGGTAGAGGCGCAGTATTCCCCTGAGTATTCGGCCTCCCCTGCGGCGTCTTCCTCGTCAGGGTCCGACGCGGCCCCCTGTTGTACCGGCTCCTTCTGCGCCTGTGCCGGTTCCTACCCCTTCGTCGGCCCCTGCCCCTTCGGCCCCGCGGTCTTTGGCTGCGGTTGTTCGGTCCAGTGGCCCTGACCCGCGCGCCACCCGCGCTGCCGATTCCCTTCGGGAGTTGTCAGAGGGCGATCGGGATCGGGCCCCTTCTGTGGTGCATGCGACTCCGGAGTCGCGCAACACGCCTGTCTTCGGGTATGGTATGTCTGCGCTCGCTTGCCGCCAGTGTGACCTGCCGCGCGCCTCCGCCGAGCTTGCCATTTTGCCCATGTCCTACGGGTTCTCCCAGGTGTGTCGGGCGCCGCGGGACCGTAACCTACCAGTTGATACTGATCGGCCTCCTTTCGACATGGTTATTTTGGCTGATCCGGTGTTCCAGGGTGAGATCCTGGTTCGGCGCGTCCTGTACCGCTGGGCGCGGCGCCACAATGACTTGGACACCTACGGCGGGTTCCAGTGGGCTTACCCTCCGCCTCTGGGCATTATGGCCTCCGATGCTCTTACGGTAGATTTTCCTTCGGTGCCGGGTGCCACGTACAGCACCGTCCTTCAGCCCATCCTAGAGTGGGATGCCCGTCGTCCAGCGCCCATCCCGGGCCAGGGTTTGGACTCTCGGGGTCATCCTCCTCCCCGGGCTAGCGACTACCTCGAGACGTTCGGGTCGCGACAGTGTGCCCGCCGGTGGCGCTCCCGCGAGATTCGACATATCCGGTTGTGGCCGTCCAACGTGGAGCCCCTGGTAGATCTGTTTTTCCCGACGGGTATGCGCCCTCGGATCCGGTATCATCGCCTGCTCCTTCGGGCTCTCTGCCTGATCGCGGTAGAGCCTTTCCTACGCCTCTTTGCCTGCGGTTTCCTGGACTGGGCCCGGGGCCAGGTCGTTCTTACTCAGCATAGGTACTACTGGGCCTTCCTGGGCCTTTTTCCTGACGGCGTGTGGGCCGATGTTTTCCTCACTGTAGATAGGCACGACAATGCTGAGGATGTGTCTCACTACCAGGCTTACCTGGATGTCCTGCTGGCCTCCCGTGGTACCTACCAGACGGATGGCCATTAGATAGAGGGCCTTAGGCCCGACCTGAGGGTGTTGTCCCTCCGGTATGTAGAGTCGCCCTCATATTCTGGCCAGTTGACTGGTCGTTCTTGGTCCTTGGTGCTGATTGGTTTACTCTGTGTGTCCTGCCCAGTGCCGTTCCCCCCCGGCAAGGACTTTGTTCCAGGCAGTTGGGGGAACCTACCACCAGGCTTGGTGCTGGCTAACCCTACACCTCCAGGCGTGGTGGTGGAGACCGTGTGAACTATTGGTGCTTTGTATCTTGGATGGCCTGCCGACTGTGTTAGTGTGTGCTGGGTGCATTAGGTTTCCTACCCCTTGTTTTCCTCCCTGAGCGTAGGGAGAGGGCTCCCTACCTTTGTGGGGGGGGAGGTGTTACGTCGCGTAACAATTCGTTGTAGTTACGGACGTAAATTAGGTCGTTTGCCTCGGTTGTCCCTAGGTTTACGTTTAGGCTCCTACCGGGACATTATTGTCCTCGTAACAGTACTGTGGTACATTGGGTGCCGTTGGGCGCCGCGCCGCGTACTTTGCTAGTGGCCCTGATGCTGTGGTAGAATGTAGTGGACCAGCGTGCATCAGTAGATGTAGTGGACCAGCGTGCATCTGTAGGCGAGGGCCATGTCGGCCCGAGCGTGTTGGACCGTTGGTGACCATTTATGCGCGTTCTACCCCTTGTGTGTGCACTCGGCGTGTGTTAAATGAATTGACACATTTAGGCTTGGGTCACGGCAGTGTAGTTGTGTTTCCCTCCTCTATTCCTGGAGTAAACGGGTTTTGATAAATGGTTGTATGGCGTATTATAGTAACACATACGTTAATGCATTGAGATCAGCTCCGTCACGTTCGTCTTTCGCCAGAGGTTTGAGTAGAGGAGGCCTGACCAGTTTAGGTAGTATCAGGCCCATTAGAGGTAGAGGTGGAGGTAGATATCCGCGGCGTAACACCCGCATGGGCATTCCGGGGATGTTTTCTTTTCACAGCCTCCGACATGGGGGGGCCAACCAGGTAGACACATCACGTGGCCCCCCCGCAAGACTGCGCCCAGCTCAGCCTGGCCGGCACCTACTACTACTCACCTCTGGCCGGGCCCCGCAATGCTAGACGCCGCAAGGCCCTCACCTTCAAAGAATAGCTAGTAGAGGACATGGGGGGTCTAGGCCTCTCTGTGATTTGGCACAAGATGATGGACATTGAGGCCAACTTGTGCAGGGCCCAGGTCATAGAGTCCTCAACGAACCCCCTCCCGTGGGGATCGGGCTTCGAAGCGCCCGCGTGTTTGCAAACGCGGGAAGCATGCTAGACAAGACCCCAGTACTAGGGTAGAGGGCACCATAGATATAGAGTTGGCTTGATGTTGTAGATAGATTAGACCGGTAGGATTGCGTGTACATACCCATCCATCCATCAATCCATCCATCCATCCATCCATCCATCCATCCATCCATCCATCCATCCATCCATCCATCCATCCATCCATCCATCCATCCATCCATCCATCCATCCATCCATCCATCCATCCATCCATCCATCCATCCATCCATCCATCCATCCATCCATCCATCCATCCATCCATCCATCCATCCATCCATCCATCCATCCATCCATCCATCCATCCATCCATCCATCCATCCATCCATCCATCCATCCATCCATCCATCCATCCATCCATCCATCCATCCATCCATCCATCCATCCATCCATCATCCATCCATCCATCCATCCATCCATCCATCCATCCATCCATCCATCCATCCATCCATCCATCCATCCATCCATCCATCCATCCATCCATCCATCCATCCATCCATCCATCCATCCATCCATCCATCCATCCATCCATCCATCCATCCATCCATCCATCCATCCATCCATCCATCCATCCATCCATCCATCCATCCATCCATCCATCCATCCATCCATCCATCCATCCATCCATCCATCCATCCATCCATCCATCCATCCATCCATCCATCCATCCATCCATGAGTTCCATCAGGGTTAATGCTCCGTGACTCCCCAACGGGAGCACGATTTTTTGATATACACTAATTAATTAATGGGGGGGGCGACGCACGGCGCCATCGCGGGCGAGTCGGCGGAGGCCATTCAGCTGCGCGGCCGGTGGGCTTCGGCCCTCTCGGTCACGCGCTACATTGGCCTCCACCGCAGCCTCCTGGGGCGGGACATCCTGCCCGCCCTCTGGGCTCAGGCGGCCCGGCCTGGGTTTTGACCCAGCGGCCTTTCGGCGCCACTTCGGTGGCGTCGAGCTTCCAGTTTTCATCTCTCGCCTTTTAGCTATCAACTGTCTGTGACCTCACCCTTGTGTGGGAGGTCAGGGGGGAATTAAATTAAATTAAATTAAATTAAATTAAATTAAATTAAATTAAATCAAATTATAAAATGACTCCGGCCGTTGGGAGATCATGTAGCACATAATCCCGTGGATGGATGGAGGGGGGGGGGCAAAGCCGCGAAACCGAACTACATGTAATCTAACTCTAAGCTAATCTAATCTAGAAAACCCTACTTATTCTACTCAGCAAACTGAGCAAAGCGCCCCTTCCGCTTGGGGGGAGGGGGCTTGCCCACAGGGCGGGCGTAGTATGAGCCTGGACAATGGTTTTCCACTGCCTCCTCTTGTCCTGCATAGCAGTCCAAGCAAGAGAGAGGGAGTGAATGCGATGTTCAAACTGCGCTGGGACCACTAGGTCAGCCATCAACTGCTGTGGGTAGGTCATGACATGTTTGCCTACCTTCTTAGGAATGTCCTTAGGGCCAGGCCAGGTCAGGATATGCCGTCCTGGCTGGCCAAGCCGCTGTGGGCCGGCCAGACCGAGGGCGGTGTCTACCTGGCTGGTGCGAGCAAGATGTCCTACGAATGCTGTCCTACGCTGTCTAATCTCGTCCGAAATGCGAGGCATGCCCTGGTACAAAGATTCTAGATGCCTATGCGTGTCAAACCCTACATTCAGGGCCTGACGGAGCATCCTGGTTACCGTGCCGTTTAGCTTGGCCGCCATGCAGCGTGTCCGTGAGCGTCCATGTCTCGGCGCCATACGTGAGCATCGTGAGGACCAGGACCTTGAGGAGCATGCGCTTGCGGTGCTCGCCGAGGACCTTTGAGTGCCAGTAGGTTTTCAGCGAACGATGCCGAGCCCAGGCCAGGCCGATGCGGGTGTCCACATCGGCGGCGGTGTCAGGAAGCATGCTTCCCAGCATGCAGTTTAAAGCGATCACGAAACGGGACCTCCGTCCCGTCTAGCAGCCGTGGTAGCGGCGGGCGACTGGAAGCCCCAATCACCATAGCCTCAGTTTTGACACTAATCTCCAACCCACCGCCCGCGCCTCCAAACCCAGACAGTCCAGCCAGGTCTGAAGTGCTCCGGGCGCGCGATGAGGGTGGTGTCGTCCGATGATCAAGTGGCCAGGCCGTAACCAGGTTTAACCCCGCCGTGCGCGCTGTCGTTAAGGTTCCAAGCCAGGCTCAGCCCCTTAATTAAGAGCAGTAAAGCGCGCACTTGCACAGACTTGAGCTCAGAGGTGATCGCCTGCAGGTCAGTAGGGTCGGCTGCGCCGGCAGGGGTGTCGGCATCGGCCGAGGTGTCGGATGCGGCCGCGATGGTCGCCAGCGGTTTGCAGAGTTCAGGACAGCATGTCAAGAGGCAGGAGGTGCGTAGCTGGTCGTCTTCCCATTTCCGCCACTCAGCGGGGCCGTCAGGCACAGCCGCGCCGGTCTTGGGGTGGCGGATGATGTCGTCGGCGTCGTATCGGAATTTGAGGATTTGCAGCACGTTGTCGACCGGCATGGTGAAAAATGCCCCAAAGTCGGCCGGTTCCAGGCGGGTGCCAAGGCTCGTATATTTGGTTAAAGCAGACGGTGAAGGCGGTGGCTTGGCAGGCGTGGGGGTAGCCTCGACGGCCATGGAAGTGATTTCCGTGGTACGCGGCTTCTTGGGAGCGGTGCCGACGAGAGGGCTGGCTGCGGCAAGAACGTCTCCCAGCGAGCGGGTTTCTGGGGCGGCAAGTGGGGGAATGGTTTTAACTAACCCGAGGGTGAACCTGGGTTGGGACAAGGTTAGCTAGGTAGTTCAGTTTTCTTTTTTGCATGTCCTACGTATTTTTCGGCTGTTAGCCATGTAAGGAGATGTGGGTAGAGCAGGGCACAGCTGCTGTGGGCTGGCCCTGCTCACATATTAGTGTGCTCACTCTAGCATACAGATGGCAGTGTTGGGCCATCTGGTAGACATGTCTGTATTATTCCATCGTATAGAGCTAGCACACATATTGTAATAAACTTGATGTTTTGTGGTGATGCATGCAACTCAAATCAAGGCCAGAAAAAATGGATTTGGTGAGCTATGCTCATTTTATCTATGACTAACCTGCTGAGCGGAGAATGCAACGCCGTATAGAACAAAGAGAAACAAAAAATTTCTGAAAATATATATATTTTTGTGCTGGCACCTGTACCCCAGCCACCCAGGTACGGGTTGGCTGGACAGCTGGTTGCTATAAAAGGTGGGCTTCCATTCTAGGGAAGCAGGTTGTTTCTTTTGCCTCCCACCCACCCACCCTGGCAAAAAGGGGTAGAGCAGCGGCACAGCTGCTGTGGGCTGGCCCTGCTCACATATTAGTGTGCTCACCCTAGCATACAGATGGCCGTGCTGCCATCTGGTAGACATGTGTCTCTGTTATTCCACCGTATAGAGCTTACACACATATTGTATGTGGTTGTCTCTTTGATATTGTAATAAATTTGATGTTTTGTGGTGATGCATGCAACGCAAAGCAAGGCCAGAAATGGATCGTGTCAATCATATTACTCTTAAAATAGAGACTGTATATGCAAAAGGAAAACGTCGAAATGGGCCAGACCTCAGGTAAACACAACAACTCCTCTGGACACGCGATAAGCATCTTATATGCACTTTCGTCCCAATCTAGCAACAATTCCTTGCCGGTAAAATGTAGGGGGATTTGCTTCTCGCCGTCGTAGGCCTAATCGCCTGTCAATCCGCAGTTTACTCTCACCCGGGTGAGCGACCGGTAGGGATTTGCTGCGGGAATATCTGTGATGACGGTGGGGTGGAGCACACCGGACTAACAATCGTCGGCGCTGGAGTAGGTGTTCAAGCGGCATCTTCGCATTACGGTTCCCAACCACTCAAGCAGTCAACGTCGTAGTTGCTTGCTAAAAAGATATTTATAAGTAATATATCGTCTGATGTTTCTTATGGTTGAATGTGTATAATGAACACGGTCCAGCAATGATAACACGACTCTATTGTCACTAGAGAGCACTAAGTTCCCAGTAGGTTCGTAGTAGGTTGAGTCTCATACCGGTTATTAGCCCCTATAGCCGGAATTCTCTGCTGCTGGCTGCGGCGTGGGACACAACAACAACAGTTACAACAACAACAACAACAACAACAACAACAACAACAACCGGTAATTAGGTTGAGCTGTTGCAACTTGCAGACTTCAGAGGGATTGTTCGCCTTAGAAGAATTCGCCATCGTGTTCGCGTGTTCGGTCATTGTTGTTTTCGTTGTTTTCGTCTCTCCCAAATGATAAGTCTGTTATTGAATATATAACTCTGTTGCACCTTACTCGGCATGATTCGTTCATACCAGGCAGAACACACCGCATCCCATCAGACCTGCGAAGTTAAGCTGCCTTGGGCCAGTTTAGTATTGTGATCGGTGACGGCACGCGAATCCCTGGTGACGAATTGTACCCTTTGCTTCGTTCCCATTTTGGGCAATTTATTTTGCTAGCTCTTACCTACATTTCTTTTGCCAATGTTTTAACGCACCGCGCCCGCCTTTTCCACCAGGGAATGTCAGTTCACACTACACCGCCTCGCCCGTACGAACACATGTTGTTGTTGTTCTTGTTCTTGTTCTTGTGTCCCACGCAGCAGTCAGCAGCAGAGAATTCTATTATTAGTGGCCGAGGGCCGGATATATTTAGTATCGGTGGTACTAACGAACACATGTAGGTTGGATCTACGCATATCAACACTATCTATAATGCCACGTAGGGCGGCGCTGGTCCCGACCAGTGAGGGTTGGGCGTATGTAAAGGGGGTGAGGAGTTGAAGTAACGTAAACTGACACGTAAAATGGAAAAAAGGGTGGCGTAAAACGTAAAATCGACGTAAAGGTTTACGTAAGGAAAGTAAATACGTAACGTAACGTAAAAATGTAAAACCACACTAAAGCTCATGCAGAAGCTCATATTTCCCACAATTTCCACAAGATTTCCATGCAAAAACTAGACACTGCACTGTCTGAAGTGAGACAACTATGCCTAGACGCATCTGTCTGTGCACCACCTGGCGCCGCGCCGACGCGGCGCGACGCAGCGCCATTGGGCCTACAAGAGCCCCATCACCTTGCAACCACCAGCCGACATTCCCACACGGGTTTACGTTACGTCCAGTTTACGTTATACGTCTTTACGCGTAAAATGACGTAGAAAGGCAACGTAAAGGATGACGTACGTAAAGGCATTACGTGCCCATTTTTGCCACGTAAGGCGTATAACCTAAAACACACGTAGTTACGTCAACGTAATTACGTGTTAATTAATTAATTAATTAGGAACATAACTCCGTTGGGAGTATATGTACCACATAGCCCAGAGAAGGGGCATAATATGGCCTATCATACATTCTAAGCTACTTCCTGCAAGGGTGGGAATGTAAAGGACCCTTGCTCTAGGTGCACCAGGGCACTTGCATCCCCATGATATTCAAGCTATGCCCAGCGATCGAAGGGGGAGCCTGTCATGGGGGGAAGATCAGCATAGCTATACAAAAAGCTAGGGCATGGCGTCTCAGCAGAGAGTGACTCCCTGCATGGGCAAAACATAACTAAATAAAGCTAGGCATCATCTGGAGGGTGGCTCATCATAGGCACACGTGTACATGATTAAATAAAAGCGCGTGGCTTAGCTGGGATAGTGCCTCTTTTTATTTTTATTACGTGCCTCTTTTTATTTTAATTACGTGTTCACGTAACGTAAACCCTTTTACGCCCAACCTTGGTCCAGACCACACAGAGCACCAATGGTCCAGGCCATAAAGTACGTAGCGCGGCGCGACTGCACTGCAGCCCACAGTATGTACTGAACAATTGACACGTCACTGGACCGAGTAAAAAAAAAAATTAATTAAATTATAACTGATGACTCCGTTGGGAGAGCATGTAGCACATTTTCCCTTACTGGATGGATGGAGGTGGGCGAAGCCGCGAAACCGAGCTATTAATCTCAGATTATCAGTACTCTAATTAGCTAATCTAATCTAGAAAACCCTCGCTACTCTACTACTCAGCGAAGCGCCCCTTCCTCTTGGGGGGAGGGGGCTTGCCCACAGGTGCTGGCGTGTGAGCCTGGACAATCGTCTTCCCGACTTCTTCTTGTTCTGCATAGCAGTCCATTGAGCAAGAGAGAGGGAGTGAATGCGATGTTCAAACAGGGCTGGGACCACTAGCTAGGTCGGCCAGCAACTGCTGTGGATAGGTCATGGCATGTTTACCCATCTTTCTAGGAATGTCCTTGGGGCCAGGCCAGGTCAGGATATGCCGCCCCGGCTGGCCAAGCCACTGGGGGCCGACCCGGCAGACCGAGGTCGGTGTCTACCTGAGTGGTGCGAGTGCTCAAGATGGATGGACCGAGTAACAACCGGTCAAAAGGTCCTAACTACACGTAAACGTAGAAAAGTCAACAGTCGTAACCACGGACTGTTTCGGAATAGTAGCTGAGGCCACCAAGAACGTTAAGCCTCAATCAACTTACGGCTGTACAAACACAGTTTGTTACCCGCCGTAACACGCTAGGGCTGAGGGTTCGGGATGTGGCCCATCCTGGCCATGCACCCCCTTCTCGAGCCAGGGCCCACGGTCGGTGCCCTTGTGCTGCGCAACCCCAAGACTGCGCAGGGGGCGGCCCAGCACGTCCTTGTCCGGGATCCACTTTCTTTGTGGCTCCTGCGTCGCCATGACGGCTGGCCAGCCCCTGGATGAACTTCTTTTTCGGGGTTTAACGTACAGCCAGACTAGGCAGCAGTGGGAGGCTGTGCAAGCCCGCATGGGCATTCCGGGGATGTTTTCTTTTCACAGCCTCCGACATGGGGGGGCCAACCAGGTAGACACATCACGTGGCCCCCCGCAAGACTGCGCCCAGCTCAGCCTGGCCGGCACCTACTACTACTCACCTCTGGCCGGGCCCCGCAATGCTAGACGCCGCAAGGCCCTCACCTTCAAAGAATAGCTAGTAGAGGACATGGGGGGTCTAGGCCTCTCTGTGATTTGGCACAAGATGATGGACATTGAGGCCAACTTGTGCAGGGCCCAGGTCATAGAGTCCTCAACGAACCCCCTCCCGTGGGGATCGGGCTTCGAAGCGCCCGCGTGTTTGCAAACGCGGGAAGCATGCTAGACAAGACCCCTACTAGGGTAGAGGGCACCATAGATATAGAGTTGGCTTGATGTTGTAGATAGATTAGACCGGTAGGATTGCGTGTACATACCCATCCATCCATCCATCCATCCATCCATCCATCCATCCATCCATCCATCCATCCATCCATCCATCCATCCATCCATCCATCCATCCATCCATCCATCCATCCATCCATCCATCCATCCATCCATCCATCCATCCATCCATCCATCCATCCATCCATCCATCCATCCATCCATCCATCCATCCATCCATCCATCCATCCATCCATCCATCCATCCATCCATCCATCCATCCATCCATCCATCCATCCATCCATCCATCCATCCATCCATCCATCCATCCATCCATCCATCCATCCATCCATCCATCCATCCATCCATCCATCCATCCATCCATCCATCCATCCATCCATCCATCCATCCATCCATCCATCCATCCATCCATCCATCCATCCATCCATCCATCCATCCATCCATCCATCCATCCATCCATCCATCCATCCATCCATCCATCCATCCATCCATCCATCCATCCATCCATCCATCCATCCATCCATCCATCCATCCATCCATCCATCCATCCATCCATCCATCCATCCATCCATCCATCCATCCATCCATCCATCCATCCATCCATCCATCCATCCATCCATCCATCCATCCATCCATCCATCCATCCATCCATCCATCCATCCATCCATCCATCCATGAGTTCCATCAGGGTTAATGCTCGTGACTCCCCAACGGGAGCACGATTTTTTGATATACACTAATTAATTAATGGGGGGGCGACGCACGGCGCCATCGCGGGCGAGTCGGCGGAGGCCATTCAGCTGCGCGGCCGGTGGGCTTCGGCCCTCTCGGTCACGCGCTACATTGGCCTCCACCGCAGCCTCCTGGGGCGGGACATCCTGCCCGCCCTCTGGGCTCAGGCGGCCCGGCCTGGGTTTTGACCCAGCGGCCTTTGGGCGCCACTTCGGTGGCGTCGAGCTTCCAGTTTTCATCTCTCGCCTTTTAGCTATCAACTGTCTGTGACCTCACCCTTGTGTGGGAGGTCAGGGGGGGAATTAAATTAAATTAAATTAAATTAAATTAAATTAAATTAAATTAAATCAAATTATAAAATGACTCCGGCCGTTGGGAGATCATGTAGCACATAATCCCGTGGATGGATGGAGGGGGGGGGGCAAAGCCGCGAAACCGAACTACATGTAATCTAACTCTAAGCTAATCTAATCTAGAAAACCCTACTTATTCTACTCAGCAAACTGAGCAAAGCGCCCCTTCCGCTTGGGGGGAGGGGGCTTGCCCACAGGGGCGGGCGTAGTATGAGCCTGGACAATGGTTTTCCACTGCCTCCTCTTGTCCTGCATAGCAGTCCAAGCAAGAGAGAGGGAGTGAATGCGATGTTCAAACTGCGCTGGGACCACTAGGTCAGCCATCAACTGCTGTGGGTAGGTCATGACATGTTTGCCTACCTTCTTAGGAATGTCCTTAGGGCCAGGCCAGGTCAGGATATGCCGTCCTGGCTGGCCAAGCCGCTGTGGGCCGGCCAGACCGAGGGCGGTGTCTACCTGGCTGGTGCGAGCAAGATGTCCTACGAATGCTGTCCTACGCTGTCTAATCTCGTCCGAAATGCGAGGCATGCCCTGGTACAAAGATTCTAGATGCCTATGCGTGTCAAACCCTACATTCAGGGCCTGACGGAGCATCCTGGTTACCGTGCCGTTTAGCTTGGCCGCCATGCAGCGTGTCCGTGAGCGTCCATGCCTCGGCGCCATACGTGAGCATCGTGAGGACCAGGACCTTGAGGAGCATGCGCTTGCGGTGCTCGCCGAGGACCTTTGAGTGCCAGTAGGTTTTCAGCGAACGATGCCGAGCCCAGGCCAGGCCGATGCGGGTGTCCACATCGGCGGCGGTGTCAGGAAGCATGCTTCCCAGCATGCAGTTTAAAGCGATCACGAAACGGGACCTCCGTCCCGTCTAGCAGCCGTGGTAGCGGCGGGCGACTGGAAGCCCCAATCACCATAGCCTCAGTTTTGACACTAATCTCCAACCCCACCGCCCGCGCCTCCAAACCCAGACAGTCCAGCCAGGTCTGAATGTGCTCCGGGCGCGCGATGAGGGTGGTGTCGTCCGCATAAATCAAGTCGGCCAGGCGGTAACCAGGTTTAACCCCGCCGTGCGCGCTGTCGTTAAGGATTTCCAAGCCAGGCTCGAACCCCTTAATTAAGAGCAGTAAAGCGCGCACGTGCCCGGCGCATGACGTGATCAACGACAATAATGAACATATATGGGGACAGGACACAACCTTGCCACACCCCGTGGTGAAGCTAGGGGGAATGGTGGGGTGCATGGTGCCTTCCGCAGTCCGCACTACTGCCTGTGAGCCCTCATACAGTCGGCGAATGGCAGCAATAAACGCAGGTGGCACTCGATCCAGAGCTAGGATGGCCCAAAGAGCCTCCCAGAGGACCGTGTCAAAGGCCTTGATATAGTCAACAAAAATGAAGACCAGCGGCAAACTGTCAAGGGGAAGGCGATGCACCTCCTCCATCAACCGGCGCACGACAAACACAGCCATGACAGTGTTACGACCACGACGGAAACCCATCTGAGACTCACCCAGGTGTGGGTCCAGCGCGGCGCGGAGCCTGTGCAGCATCATGCGCATGAAGACCTTCAGCGCGGCGCTCTGGAGGCAGACACCCCGGTAGTTACCGGGGTCAGCAGCAGAGCCCTTCTTGTACAGCATGACGCGGATGGCCGTCTGCCCGACTCAGCAGGCGGAGGCTCGTCAGAAAGCAGGACACGGTTGCAGAACGCCAGCAGAAGATCCCTAACCGCCGGATCAGGCCGGGGTCTTCAGCAGCTCAGCAGAAAGGTGGTCGGCACCGACCGCCGCATCGCACCGCGCAGGCGAGCAAGGGTGCCGTCCAGTTCCTTCAAAGTGAAGGGGGGGACGACGGCGTCAGTGGCAAGGCAGCCCTCCTGCAAGGCGGCTGGGACTTGGTAGTCCGCGGCCGAGGAGGGTGGCGCAGGCGGCGGCGGGGGTCCGGCAACACCGAGACAGGCGGCCGTCTCGGGGTGAAGCGGCGGGGGAGGGGCGCGAGCCCCACCTGTCAAGGAAACATTGTGGGCCAACCAGCGGTCAAGGCTGACCGGCGCCGTGCCGTCCCCCGTGTGCTCCACCGGGGTGCGCTGCCGCGCCGGCCGCCGAGCCGGTCGAGGTGGTACCACATGTCCCTGCCCTGGTTGCGAGCTTGGCAGGCCTTGGCATCTGCGATGCACTTGGCCGCCTCTGCGTCCTGAGCATGGGCGTAGGCCTCCCCAAGGGCGGCCTTGAGCACCGGTTTCAGCAATGGGTCCCGGTTACGCTTGAGGCGGTGCCGGGCGGCCAAGACCTTGGGGTCCTGGCGGTAGAGCGGGCCGGGGCGGCGGCGGGGCATGACCGGCAGGTGCCGGGCCGCCAGCAGCGGGGAGCGGGCAGCAAAGCCCGCAAAAATGGCGGCGTTGGGAGCAGCCTGGTCCAGCTCGTCGACGTCCGCCCGGGCGTCCAGGGCCGACAGGTACTCCAGTCGGCACCGGTTCCGCTCGTGCTCGGCGTCCGTCCAGTCCTCAGGATCTCCTCGGACCGGGCGTAGAGCAGACCAGTCAGGGCGGGCCACTGGGGCGCGGCGCTTGGATGCGTGGAACCGGAGCCGAATGGTCGCACGCACCAGGCGGTGGTCAGAGCACACCGTGGGCGTGTCAAACACTCGGGTGTCCAGAACCGAGGTGCACCTAGCTGGGCTGCCGTACCACCACGTAGTCCAGACAGGCCTGTCGGCCGTTAGGGCCACGGAAAGTGACCAAGTCCTGTGAGGGACGTTGGAAGTGGCAGTTGACAGCAACCATGCATCCCGCTATCCCGCAAAAAGGCAGAAAACAGGGGAGTGTTGTCGTTAGCAGCAGTGTCAGCAGGCGCAAAGCGACTGCCAGCAGTGCCCACGGGGAGCGTGGCATTGGCGTCGAGCAGCATAACCAAAAAGTGGCGGGCCGGAGTGACCCCCTCAAGGCTATGCAAGGAATCGAAGAACTCCTGGCGTTCCGACTCAGCTGGTAGACCACTATGGGGTGCGTAGCCCACCCCCACCGTGAGGTGGTGCTTAGACCGCCCCTCGACGGAGGTGAAATGTGCTACCATAAGGCGTGGGGTGAGAAACTGCAGCGTGCTGAGGCTAGCAACTGCCAACGGCGAGCACAAAAGACCAACACCACCTTGGCCTGGTGTGCCACTGCCAGCGAAATAAAACCGCCAGCCACCTGCAAGGCGGTTAGTGCTCACCGTGCCAAATGGCACCGTGCGACGGTGCTCCTGCACACCGAGAATAGATACACGATGTGCAATGCAAAATGCGACTAGCTCCTCTACCCGGTAGCTATGGTCGTCATCTGCTAGCAATGTACGTGCGTTAAAAGTCGCGAGGGCCAAGGATGCCTGCTGGCCCACCAGGGGAGAACGGCGATGGAGGATGGGGGTGGATGTGGCGGGGGGTGGAGGTGGGGGTGGAACGGGGGGGGGAAGGGAAGCGGAGGAAATAGTGCTTTTCATCGCATTTATTTTGTCCTGCAGGCGTAGGATGCGAGCCTGCCGCCTGCTCTGGGTATTCGGGGATGCTTGCGCAACGCAGAGGCGTAGAAAATCTAGCATGCGTTGGGTGTTGCTAATCTTGCTGCTGAGAGCTGTCGTTCTAGCCCGAGATACCGGCACCACCATGTGTCTCAGTCGACTGTGAGGTCGATGCATGGGAGTGGAACGGGGGATTGTTTAGAGGCTGTCCCCGAAGCCTGTTAGCCGCGAGCCGACGAGTGGGGTTGTCTACTTACTGGAACCACCAGGGGCAGCACGCTTCGCACCACGAGACTCCACACGAGACTCCACATTGTCGGCCGGCGTCTACACGGACACCATCCAGGTAAGCACCAAAACGACCATCCCGCAACAGTCGCAGCTGCACACGCTTACCCCCCGGTACGCACTCGCCTCGTGCCACCACCACCTTCTCGCTATCAGTCCAGCACTTGCTCCTCGCCGCCAGCTGTGCCGGGGTGTAGTCTTCATCCATGCTGATGGGGTGGCCCTTGAGCAGACGACGGGCTCCCATCACCCGTTTCTGGTCGTTCACGGTGGCCATGGTGACCAGGACCAGGCCAGCTGGGCCTGGCAGGCGGATGGCCCTGTCAATGGTCACGTGATCGCACAGCTGCAGCAACCCCAAGAACGCGGGGCCCCGCAAGGCCTCGGTAAGTGCTTGTGCGGTGTCATGCTTGCCCTTCTCAACATTCTTGAGAATGATATTGCGTTGTCTGAGCTGAGCCACATTCTGTGACGCGACTGCGGTGGCAGCCGACTTAGCCGCCTGGGCGACTATGGCATCCAGGTTCTTCCCCGCCGCGTCCGCGAACGTGACCCGCTTGGGGGGGGGGGTGGCCATTAATTAATTAATTAATTAATAGACACGTGACTGCGTCACGTGAGCATAAGTCCTCAGTGGATCGAGGGGAACATGGGATGGAATGGATGGTATAAGCTATCTAGGTCCTAGTTACAGGGGTGTGGGCACCGCGGCCCGAATCGCTATGAATGCCATACTTGGTCACACGCGGAGCCCCCACAGGCTTGGGGGTGGTCTCCTTCATCACTACTTGCCATCTATCCTTGCGCACCATCTGCCTCCATATTACAGACAAACCAGGAGGCTGCCCGGGGGTGAGCCCGTCACGTCTAGTGTAGCACATGTCCATGCCGAGTCCATCACGAAAAGTGCACGGGTGGCGGCCCTGCCGCGCGCGGCCGGGGGCACGCCAGGTGAGGACATATCGCCCAGGCTGGGCGGGCTTGGTGCCAGCTAGTCTATCTGATGTATCTACCTGATCTGTGCGGGCCAGGTGCCCGGCTAGGCCCAGGCGCCTGTGCCTAAGAATGTGGGAAACATAGGGCAAATCAGCGTACAAATCCTCATTACTAATGTGCAAACCAAAGGGGATGTTAACTCGTCGTCTGTCCCAACTCAGTCCTAATAATAGGACTGAGTTGACCTTTTTCAACCGTGTGTAGTGACTAGGTGGGGGGTCCATCCAAGATGCTTAGATGTGGGTCTATGGAGTATTTGATGTCCTCTTGCTGGCAAAAATACTACATCAGTGAAAACTTGACCCAAACTCCTAAAAATTACATGGATGTATGGCACCGTCGGCGAATTTGCATTTTTGTGTGGAAGCATGAGTGGCAAAAATTGAATAAATTCCATATGCATGTTAAAAAAATACAGGCATGTAAACAATATAGTTCTTGACCTGTGGCAAAAAACTGGACTCAATTTGGCCACTGGCACTGCCTGCAACACGCCAAATACTGCCAGTCCTATACATAGGACTGGGCCATGCTAGCAATTTGCAAGCATGTAAGTGCGGTCATACTTCATAGTAGCGTGGCCACAAACCATGTCAATCAGCGCATTTCCCTTCAGGCATAATAGGAAAACATACTTGCATCATCATATTGCAGTTATATTGTACCTTAGTATGTGTGAAAGCCTATGCATACATATAGGGAATGCGTATGGATACGTAGCTACCAAGGGATGTATTATAAGTAATAACCACCGATATAATGGGTAGGTTAGTCACATTTAATTGTTCTTTACAAGAATGGACATGGATAAAACTGTATTACCTTGCCATGACATGGCCAAGATACCTGCTGGCACATTATGACAGTGGTTTATCACCAAGATTTTTCACTCACCCGTATAAGCTTGACAGTACCCTTGACGCAGCCCATGACCACACAATCATGCAGTATGAACATAGCAAGAGAATAACTAACATCTATGAAAGTGTTTTAACCCATTCAGCACCTAAAACCTTGTACAGCCACGCTACGGTAAGGCAAATGCCTGGTAAGATCATCTAAAAATATGGTTTTAGAGAGGGGCAGGCAACGGTCAAGAAAGAGCAGCAAGACTCAAAACTGACAGCGCATCGCAAGCTTAAACTCATGTAAGAATACCAAGAAACGATGAAGCAGCGATATTCCAGCTTTACCTGGCACGGCTGGCGTTACCTTGGCCCAGGCGGTGCCTGCAAAAGTGGCACTTTGCGGCACACAAACCATGACGTGACAGAGTGGTCGAAATCATCAAATCTTTACTGCCACTAGACTTAATCTACGACAATACATGATAAAAGGTAGAAAGAAACCTATAAACCCTTCGATTTGATCCGGGAATCAATTGTAGTAATCCATTCCGTCGACCTGCCTAATCGCAGATTTTTCCAGCAAGAACAGTGCCGACACCCAGTAAATCGCATCCCCGCGAGGTTAAAATTCACTTGTATCATCTTTAGGACATAAAAAATCTATTTCCTGGGTTTGGCCCGCAAAATCGTCCGAAAACGTAAACTGCATGCATGGGCGCAAGCCGCCATGGCTAGGTCGTGCATTTCCGAAACTCACGTTTCGCGTGAAAATGTACCCTTACCACCTGTACTTTCACCGTACGGTTAGCCGCCCAAACCAAATCCAAAAAAATCCCAAAAATATGTCCAAGAAAGATCTTTTCAAGTAGTATTTGAATAAATTTTGAGAAAATTTTTCTGCCAAATATTCCGACCGGGGCGAATTTTCTACAAAACCTCAAAATTAGGTCCTAAAATTAGGACTGAGGTGAACTCAGTCCTAAAATTAGGACCAGGGACAGACGACGAGTTAAGGGCCTTGCGCAGCATCTTGGTGACGGCGCCGTCGAGTCGTTGCTCCAGCTCCTGCATCAGTGTCCACGTCTCGGCGCCGTAGGTCAGGATCGTCAGAATGACGACCTTGAAGAGGTCACGCTTGACGATCCGGGGTAGGGCGGGGTTGCTCCACCAGCGGCGGTGGTCATGGAGGTGCGCCCACGCCATGCCGATCCGTGTCGTCATGTCGTCCTCGCAGTCGGGAAGCCAACTGCCGAGCAGCTTGAAGCGGCCTGAAGGAGGGTAGTTGACCTCGGCATCGTCTAAGAGGCGGAGTGTGGGTGGGGGCCCTGCCATGCCGAGGGCCAGGGCCTCCGTTTTGGGGCTGATTTCTAGACCAACCGCCCGAGCCTCGAGCGCCAGGCAGTCCAGCCAAAGTTGGGCAGACTCCGGCTTCTCGATGAGCGTGGCCATGGCCGCCTTTAATTCCAGCTATGTGGCTTGGGTGACAGCAGAGTCAGCAGCCAAAGACTTGAGCGCGCCTTGCACAGACTTGAGCTCAGAGGTGATCGCCTGCAGGTCAGTGGGGTCGGCTGCGCCGGCAGGGGTGTCGGCATCGGCCGAGGTGTCGGATGCGGCCGCGATGGTCGCCAGCGGTTTGCAGAGTTCAGGACAGCATGTCAAGAGGCAGGAGGTGCGTAGCTGGTCGTCTTCCCATTTCCGCCACTCAGCGGGGCCGTCAGGCACAGCCGCGCCGGTCTTGGGGTGGCGGATGATGTCGTCGGCGTCGTATCGGAATTTGAGGATTTGCAGCACGTTGTCGACCGGCATGGTGAAAAATGCCCCAAAGTCGGCCGGTTCCAGGCGGGTGCCAAGGCTCGTATATTTGGTTAAAGCAGACGGTGAAGGCGGTGGCTTGGCAGGCGTGGGGGTAGCCTCGACGGCCATGGAAGTGATTTCCGTGGTACGCGGCTTCTTGGGAGCGGTGCCGACGAGAGGGCTGGCTGCGGCAAGAACGTCTCCCAGCGAGCGGGTTTCTGGGGCGGCAAGTGGGGGAATGGTTTTAACTAACCCGAGGGTGAACCTGGGTTGGGACAAGGTACCCCCATAGCTAGGTAGTTCAGTTTTCTTTTTTGCATGTCCTACGTATTTTTCGGCTGTTAGCCATGTAAGGAGATGTGGGTAGAGCAGGGCACAGCTGCTGTGGGCTGGCCCTGCTCACATATTAGTGTGCTCACTCTAGCATACAGATGGCAGTGTTGGGCCATCTGGTAGACATGTCTGTATTATTCCATCGTATAGAGCTAGCACACATATTGTAATAAACTTGATGTTTTGTGGTGATGCATGCAACTCAAATCAAGGCCAGAAAAAATGGATTTGGTGAGCTATGCTCATTTTATCTATGACTAACCTGCTGAGCGGAGAATGCAACGCCGTATAGAACAAAGAGAAACAAAAAATTTCTGAAAATATATATATTTTTGTGCTGGCACCTGTACCCCAGCCACCCAGGTACGGGTTGGCTGGACAGCTGGTTGCTATAAAAGGTGGGCTTCCATTCTAGGGAAGCAGGTTGTTTCTTTTGCCTCCCACCCACCCACCCTGGCAAAAAGGGGTAGAGCAGCGGCACAGCTGCTGTGGGCTGGCCCTGCTCACATATTAGTGTGCTCACCCTAGCATACAGATGGCCGTGCTGCCATCTGGTAGACATGTGTCTCTGTTATTCCACCGTATAGAGCTTACACACATATTGTATGTGGTTGTCTCTTTGATATTGTAATAAATTTGATGTTTTGTGGTGATGCATGCAACGCAAAGCAAGGCCAGAAATGGATCGTGTCAATCATATTACTCTTAAAATAGAGACTGTATATGCAAAAGGAAAACGTCGAAATGGGCCAGACCTCAGGTAAACACAACAACTCCTCTGGACACGCGATAAGCATCTTATATGCACTTTCGTCCCAATCTAGCAACAATTCCTTGCCGGTAAAATGTAGGGGGATTTGCTTCTCGCCGTCGTAGGCCTAATCGCCTGTCAATCCGCAGTTTACTCTCACCCGGGTGAGCGACCGGTAGGGATTTGCTGCGGGAATATCTGTGATGACGGTGGGGTGGAGCACACCGGACTAACAATCGTCGGCGCTGGAGTAGGTGTTCAAGCGGCATCTTCGCATTACGGTTCCCAACCACTCAAGCAGTCAACGTCGTAGTTGCTTGCTAAAAAGATATTTATAAGTAATATATCGTCTGATGTTTCTTATGGTTGAATGTGTATAATGAACACGGTCCAGCAATGATAACACGACTCTATTGTCACTAGAGAGCACTAAGTTCCCAGTAGGTTCGTAGTAGGTTGAGTCTCATACCGGTTATTAGCCCCTATAGCCGGAATTCTCTGCTGCTGGCTGCGGCGTGGGACACAACAACAACAGTTACAACAACAACAACAACAACAACAACAACCGGTAATTAGGTTGAGCTGTTGCAACTTGCAGACTTCAGAGGGATTGTTCGCCTTAGAAGAATTCGCCATCGTGTTCGCGTGTTCGGTCATTGTTGTTTTCGTTGTTTTCGTCTCTCCCAAATGATAAGTCTGTTATTGAATATATAACTCTGTTGCACCTTACTCGGCATGATTCGTTCATACCAGGCAGAACACACCGCATCTCATCAGACCTGCGAAGTTAAGCTGCCTTGGCCCAGTTTAGTAGCCGTGACGGCACGCGAATCCCTGGTGACGAATTGTACCCTTTGCTTCGTTCCCATTTTGAGCAATTTATTTTGCTAGCTCTTACCTACATTTCTTTTGCCAATGTTTTAACGCACCGCGCCCGCCTTTTCCACCAGGGAATGCCAGTTCACACTACACCGCCTCGCCCGTACGAACACATGTTGTTGTTGTTCTTGTTCTTGTTCTTGTGTCCCACGCAGCAGTCAGCAGCAGAGAATTCTATTATTAGTGGCCGAGGGCCGGATATATTTAGTATCGGTGGTACTAACGAACACATGTAGGTTGGATCTACGCATATCAACACTATCTATAATGCCACGTAGGGCGGCGCTGGTCCCGACCAGTGAGGGTTGGGCGTATGTAAAGGGGGTGAGGAGTTGAAGTAACGTAAACTGACACGTAAAATGGAAAAAAGGGTGGCGTAAAACGTAAAATCGACGTAAAGGTTTACGTAAGGAAAGTAAATACGTAACGTAACGTAAAAATGTAAAACCACACTAAAGCTCATGCAGAAGCTCATATTTCCCACAATTTCCACAAGATTTCCATGCAAAAACTAGACACTGCACTGTCTGAAGTGAGACAACTATGCCTAGACGCATCTGTCTGTGCACCACCTGGCGCCGCGCCGACGCGGCGCGACGCAGCGCCATTGGGCCTACAAGAGCCCCATCACCTTGCAACCACCAGCCGACATTCCCACACGGGTTTACGTTACGTCCAGTTTACGTTATACGTCTTTACGCGTAAAATGACGTAGAAAGGCAACGTAAAGGATGACGTACGTAAAGGCATTACGTGCCCATTTTTGCCACGTAAGGCGTATAACCTAAAACACACGTAGTTACGTCAACGTAATTACGTGTTAATTAATTAATTAATTAGGAACATAACTCCGTTGGGAGTATATGTACCACATAGCCCAGAGAAGGGGCATAATATGGCCTATCATACATTCTAAGCTACTTCCTGCAAGGGTGGGAATGTAAAGGACCCTTGCTCTAGGTGCACCAGGGCACTTGCATCCCCATGATATTCAAGCTATGCCCAGCGATCGAAGGGGGAGCCTGTCATGGGGGGAAGATCAGCATAGCTATACAAAAAGCTAGGGCATGGCGTCTCAGCAGAGAGTGACTCCCTGCATGGGCAAAACATAACTAAATAAAGCTAGGCATCATCTGGAGGGTGGCTCATCATAGGCACACGTGTACATGATTAAATAAAAGCGCGTGGCTTAGCTGGGATAGTGCCTCTTTTTATTTTTATTACGTGCCTCTTTTTATTTTAATTACGTGTTCACGTAACGTAAACCCTTTTACGCCCAACCTTGGTCCAGACCACACAGAGCACCAATGGTCCAGGCCATAAAGTACGTAGCGCGGCGCGACTGCACTGCAGCCCACAGTATGTACTGAACAATTGACACGTCACTGGACCGAGTAAAAAAAAAAATTAATTAAATTATAACTGATGACTCCGTTGGGAGAGCATGTAGCACATTTTCCCTTACTGGATGGATGGAGGTGGGCGAAGCCGCGAAACCGAGCTATTAATCTCAGATTATCAGTACTCTAATTAGCTAATCTAATCTAGAAAACCCTCGCTACTCTACTACTCAGCGAAGCGCCCCTTCCTCTTGGGGGGAGGGGGCTTGCCCACAGGTGCTGGCGTGTGAGCCTGGACAATCGTCTTCCCGACTTCTTCTTGTTCTGCATAGCAGTCCATTGAGCAAGAGAGAGGGAGTGAATGCGATGTTCAAACAGGGCTGGGACCACTAGCTAGGTCGGCCAGCAACTGCTGTGGATAGGTCATGGCATGTTTACCCATCTTTCTAGGAATGTCCTTGGGGCCAGGCCAGGTCAGGATATGCCGCCCCGGCTGGCCAAGCCACTGGGGGCCGACCCGGCAGACCGAGGTCGGTGTCTACCTGAGTGGTGCGAGTGCTCAAGATGGATGGACCGAGTAACAACCGGTCAAAAGGTCCTAACTACACGTAAACGTAGAAAAGTCAACAGTCGTAACCACGGACTGTTTCGGAATAGTAGCTGAGGCCACCAAGAACGTTAAGCCTCAATCAACTTACGGCTGTACAAACACAGTTTGTTACCCGCCGTAACACGCTAGGGCTGAGGGTTCGGGATGTGGCCCATCCTGGCCATGCACCCCCTTCTCGAGCCAGGGCCCACGGTCGGTGCCCTTGTGCTGCGCAACCCCAAGACTGCGCAGGGGGCGGCCCAGCACGTCCTTGTCCGGGATCCACTTTCTTTGTGGCTCCTGCGTCGCCATGACGGCTGGCCAGCCCCTGGATGAACTTCTTTTTCGGGGTTTAACGTACAGCCAGACTAGGCAGCAGTGGGAGGCTGTGCAAGCCCGCATGGGCATTCCGGGGATGTTTTCTTTTCACAGCCTCCGACATGGGGGGGCCAACCAGGTAGACACATCACGTGGCCCCCCGCAAGACTGCGCCCAGCTCAGCCTGGCCGGCACCTACTACTACTCACCTCTGGCCGGGCCCCGCAATGCTAGACGCCGCAAGGCCCTCACCTTCAAAGAATAGCTAGTAGAGGACATGGGGGGTCTAGGCCTCTCTGTGATTTGGCACAAGATGATGGACATTGAGGCCAACTTGTGCAGGGCCCAGGTCATAGAGTCCTCAACGAACCCCCTCCCGTGGGGATCGGGCTTCGAAGCGCCCGCGTGTTTGCAAACGCGGGAAGCATGCTAGACAAGACCCCTACTAGGGTAGAGGGCACCATAGATATAGAGTTGGCTTGATGTTGTAGATAGATTAGACCGGTAGGATTGCGTGTACATACCCATCCATCCATCATCCATCCATCCATCCATCCATCCATCCATCCATCCATCCATCCATCCATCCATCCATCCATCCATCCATCCATCCATCCATCCATCCATCCATCCATCCATCCATCCATCCATCCATCCATCCATCCATCCATCCATCCATCCATCCATCCATCCATCCATCCATCCATCCATCCATCCATCCATCCATCCATCCATCCATCCATCCATCCATCCATCCATCCATCCATCCATCCATCCATCCATCCATCCATCCATCCATCCATCCATCCATCCATCATCCATCCATCCATCCATCCATCCATCCATCCATCCATCCATCCATCCATCCATCCATCCATCCATCCATCCATCCATCCATCCATCCATCCATCCATCCATCCATCCATCCATCCATCCATCCATCCATCCATCCATCCATCCATCCATCCATCCATCCATCCATCCATCCATCCATCCATCCATCCATCCATCCATCCATCCATCCATCCATCCATCCATCCATCCATCCATCCATCCATCCATCCATCCATCCATCCATCCATCCATCCATCCATCCATCCATCCATCCATCCATCCATCCATCCATCCATCCATCCATCCATCCATCCATCCATCCATCCATCCATCCATCCATCCATCCATCCATCCATGAGTTCCATCAGGGTTAATGCTCCGTGACTCCCCAACGGGAGCACGATTTTTTGATATACACTAATTAATTAATGGGGGGGGCGACGCACGGCGCCATCGCGGGCGAGTCGGCGGAGGCCATTCAGCTGCGCGGCCGGTGGGCTTCGGCCCTCTCGGTCACGCGCTACATTGGCCTCCACCGCAGCCTCCTGGGGCGGGACATCCTGCCCGCCCTCTGGGCTCAGGCGGCCCGGCCTGGGTTTTGACCCAGCGGCCTTTGGGCGCCACTTCGGTGGCGTCGAGCTTCCAGTTTTCATCTCTCGCCTTTTAGCTATCAACTGTCTGTGACCTCACCCTTGTGTGGGAGGTCAGGGGGGGAATTAAATTAAATTAAATTAAATTAAATTAAATTAAATTAAATCAAATTATAAAATGACTCCGGCCGTTGGGAGATCATGTAGCACATAATCCCGTGGATGGATGGAGGGGGGGGGGCAAAGCCGCGAAACCGAACTACATGTAATCTAACTCTAAGCTAATCTAATCTAGAAAACCCTACTTATTCTACTCAGCAAACTGAGCAAAGCGCCCCTTCCGCTTGGGGGGAGGGGGCTTGCCCACAGGGGCGGGCGTAGTATGAGCCTGGACAATGGTTTTCCACTGCCTCCTCTTGTCCTGTATAGCAGTCCAAGCAAGAGAGAGGGAGTGAATGCGATGTTCAAACTGCGCTGGGACCACTACAGGGGTCACACGCAGTATCGCAACAAGAATCGCAACTACGCAACTTTCCAGGAGGACCAAAAAACACTTTTGTTGCGATTCTTGCGAGGACCGATTTGGACGAAAAGTTGCGAAACGGCAAACGCGTGGTATCGCAACTAAAGATACACCCCGACGTGAAGTATGTCACTCCTTGGCTGACCGGCGCGAAGAATCAACCGAACTGAAATGAGCGGCGTCAGAAAAATGCTATAGCCGCAGTCGCGCAACATCTAATGATGCGCACATTATCTCGGGCTGGTTTTTACTTTTTACTGCGTCTACACGCGTTAATCATCACGGGGGTGACGATGAAAGGCAGCACTTGTTATTAGCTTCTGTATCATTGAAATTTTCGCAACCAGTAGTTTTCGTATGATGTATTTCGCGTATTTCATCATCGTTCAGGGCCAGGAAAGTCTCGACGCCGTGATGAGATTGCCTTTCTGTCATGAGATTGCTAGCTTTCCGCTAGCCTTCTTTTTGCGGTTTCGGCATGGCGCAGTTTAGTGTACCTGCGGATACCGTCAACAAGGTAAAGTCGTTATATCATTCGGTAAGTAATCTCGGACACGTTGTTGAAGGTTTGTGGTGTTAAGTTCGCTAACTTACTACTCCTGTGTACTAGTTTGTGGTTGTGGTTTTGTACAACCGTCGTCGTAAGATTTTCATCAGTTTTGTTCATGATTAGCTGCGTCTGTACCTAATTTTCTAGAATGACGATTGATTTAACATCTAAAGGAGTTGTAGATGGTAGCACGATGGTTTCTATTGCCTAAATTCTTCAGGAAAGATGGTATCATGGCCAGTTTTTTGTCAGCCTTTTGGCTTTGCTAGTAAAGGACGCCTGTGCAGTTGTGCAGTCCGTGCAACATCTATGGAGGCCCCAGTGCCTTGCTGACGTAGAAAAGAAGTTCGATGCAGTGTTTGTATATTTTCATCCTAGGCATGCAAATGGAGGTCATTTCTCATGTTCTGGATGCATGGGTAACACCGCCCCTTGCACCCCCTTGCTACGTGTGCATTTGGGCCTTGGTTTGTGAAGACGTCCAATATTGCATTATCACTTAACATTGCATTGTAAGTGTCTTTTTTATCGCACCCGTGCACCCCCCTGAGATTAGTGCTGTATTTAGCACCCATAGGACATATAGGACATTGCAACATGACTAATGACATGACCCCGAAGTAACTCCCTATATGCGTGTGCTTTGGTCCCAGTATGGACACTAGATTGTTATCAGGCTGGTTTCTGGACATTATCATGCAAGGTGCAACCAGCCATAATTAGGGGTAGAGTTACACACTGGTCATCCAAGGGCTAAGTGCAGGCCAGCACGCGGTAAAATGGTGACTGTGCATTAATATTAAAAAATTAAATTACGACACGCAGACGCTACGCGTTGATCAGGCGTCGCGTGACCGCCATGCGAACATTAATAGTTGTCGCGTATATTACATCCTCAATGATGTGGAGGCGGAGATGGAATGAGTATCTATAATGTAACCTTGAGTGACAGGGTTGCTGACACCACGGCCCGAATCACTGTTATTACACTTGTACTGAATTGGGTCACATGCATACCCCCACCGACTTGGGGTTGGTATCCTTTATATATCCTGCCATGGACTGGAATCGTTGTCTCCTTGAATACATGTATAACTCACATGGGTCAGGGGGCCTGCCCATATTCACCACTATATTAATCCCTAAAAGGTGCTTACACTGTCCTCGGTCGCATTCATGCATGCATTCGCGTATCCATGCATGCAATCACTTCCATCCCTGCAAGCATTCACGCATCCATGCATGCAAACACCATCCATCCACGCAAGCATTCACGTATCCATGCATGCAAACACCATCCACCCCAAGCATTCACACATTCATGCATGCAAACACCATCCATCCATGCTAGCATTCACGTATCCATGCATGCAAACACCACCCATCCGTGCAAGCATTCACGTATCCATGCATGCAAACACCATCCACCCAGGCAAGCATTCACGTATCCATGCATGCAAACACCACCCATCCGTGCAAGCATTCACGCATCCATGCATGCAAACACCATCCACCCATGCAAGCATTCACGTATCCATGCATGCAAACACCATCCACCCCAAGCTTTCAGGTATCCATGCATGCAAACACCACCCATCCATGCATGCAAACACCATCCACCCATGCAAGCATTCACACATTCATGCATGCAAACACCATCCATCCCTGCAAGCATTTACGTATCCATGCATGCAAACACCACCCATCCCTGCAAGCATTCACGTATCCATGCATGCAAACACCATCCATCCCTGCAAGCATTCACGTATCCACGCATGCAAACACCATCCATCCCTGCAAGCATTAATGCAATATCGATTCGTGTAATTAGCACCCATCCTGCGAGCATCCATGCAATTACCACCCATCCTGCGAACATTCACGTGCAATCCATGCATGCAGACACCGCCATCCATTCGATGCAAGCATTCACGTTTCCATGCAGCCACCCATCCTCGGCCCGCAGCATCAGGGTGAACACAGCATTTCCCTTGCCCGGCCTGCGGCCGGACTGTAACACTGGACTGTCTCACCGCTTTAACAAAGACGGTTCAGGGCGATATATGTAGTCGCCTCAAAGTTGCACCCGCACGGCCAGCAAATGCTGGGCCGCTGCCATCCCCACTTCACAAACACACCCTCTTTCAGAATCTGTCCAGTATTGTTGCCTAATGCATCCCCGTTCGAAAGAGCGACATAATGAAACCACACTGTGAATGAAACAACGCAGTTTGTTTAACATGCCACGGCGCCGACTATACCTCAAGACCATAGCTGTGTAATGTCGGCGGGACAATGACGGGGTAATGACGCGCAATGACGAGACGATGACGCGCGTGATGATTAGGGAACTGTTTGATAACGAAAAGTTAGTGGTTGTAGACTAATTATAGGTCGTTGATTATTCAATGAAGAGGCGGCACACTTATGTTTTTGTTCATTATTGCACTGACTTCTGCGCGATGAATCCCACTGAACTGAACTGAACACCGCGCGGCCAATCAATCGTCAACGGCGGTAACTATTGCAAGTACATATCGGATCCTGCACGCCGACTGGCGACAATTTATTCCTTCCGGCGCACGTGTACGGCGTACTTTTGGTATACTTGCCAGGTTTGTTGCGATTCTGTTGCATTGCGGAACTCTAGAATTGGTGGGTTTTCAGTTGCGGAACTAGGTGTTGCGATACTCGAGCACGCTCCCATTTTTCATCCAAACATCACTTTTGAAAAGTGAAGGTGCCATGGTGTGCCCATACCTGCCCTTAATCGAAGTGGATGATAAAAATTTTTTTTTTGAGTTGCGATTCTTGTTGCGATACTGCGTGTGACCCCTGTAGGTCAGCCATCAACTGCTGTGGGTAGGTCATGACATGTTTGCCTACCTTCTTAGGAATGTCCTTAGGGCCAGGCCAGGTCAGGATATGCCGTCCTGGCTGGCCAAGCCGCTGTGGGCCGGCCAGACCGAGGGCGGTGTCTACCTGGCTGGTGCGAGCAAGATGTCCTACGAATGCTGTCCTACGCTGTCTAATCTCGTCCGAAATGCGAGGCATGCCCTGGTACAAAGATTCTAGATGCCTATGCGTGTCAAACCCTACATTCAGGGCCTGACGGAGCATCCTGGTTACCGTGCCGTTTAGCTTGGCCGCCATGCAGCGTGTCCGTGAGCGTCCATGCCTCGGCGCCATACGTGAGCATCGTGAGGACCAGGACCTTGAGGAGCATGCGCTTGCGGTGCTCGCCGAGGACCTTTGAGTGCCAGTAGGTTTTCAGCGAACGATGCCGAGCCCAGGCCAGGCCGATGCGGGTGTCCACATCGGCGGCGGTGTCAGGAAGCATGCTTCCCAGCATGCAGTTTAAAGCGATCACGAAACGGGACCTCCGTCCCGTCTAGCAGCCGTGGTAGCGGCGGGCGACTGGAAGCCCCAATCACCATTAATTAATTAATTAATTAAACTCGTGCTCCCGTTGGGGAGTCACGGAGCACCGAAGTGCTTTTAATCCCTGTGTGTGCACTACAGGAGAAAGGGCAGAGACCCCCAGTCTCCTTCATGCCAAAGGCATGCCACAGCTGCAATCGGGCGCGGCTAGCTAAAAGGACAGGCTAACGATCCGGCAAACTGTGGGTGCAATAAGACCCATGTGAGCATATCATAGCAAGCCATCACACATACCAATCACCATAGCCTCAGTTTTGACACTAATCTCCAACCCCACCGCCCGCGCCTCCAAACCCAGACAGTCCAGCCAGGTCTGAATGTGCTCCGGGCGCGCGATGAGGGTGGTGTCGTCCGCATAAATCAAGTCGGCCAGGCGGTAACCAGGTTTAACCCCGCCGTGCGCGCTGTCGTTAAGGATTTCCAAGCCAGGCTCGAACCCCTTAATTAAGAGCAGTAAAGCGCGCACGTGCCCGGCGCATGACGTGATCAACGACAATAATGAACATATATGGGGACAGGACACAACCTTGCCACACCCCGTGGTGAAGCTAGGGGGAATGGTGGGGTGCATGGTGCCTTCCGCAGTCCGCACTACTGCCTGTGAGCCCTCATACAGTCGGCGAATGGCAGCAATAAACGCAGGTGGCACTCGATCCAGAGCTAGGATGGCCCAAAGAGCCTCCCAGAGGACCGTGTCAAAGGCCTTGATATAGTCAACAAAAATGAAGACCAGCGGCAAACTGTCAAGGGGAAGGCGATGCACCTCCTCCATCAACCGGCGCACGACAAACACAGCCATGACAGTGTTACGACCACGACGGAAACCCATCTGAGACTCACCCAGGTGTGGGTCCAGCGCGGCGCGGAGCCTGTGCAGCATCATGCGCATGAAGACCTTCAGCGCGGCGCTCTGGAGGCAGACACCCCGGTAGTTACCGGGGTCAGCAGCAGAGCCCTTCTTGTACAGCATGACGCGGATGGCCGTCTGCCCGACTCAGCAGGCGGAGGCTCGTCAGAAAGCAGGACACGGTTGCAGAACGCCAGCAGAAGATCCCTAACCGCCGGATCAGGCCGGGGTCTTCAGCAGCTCAGCAGAAAGGTGGTCGGCACCGACCGCCGCATCGCACCGCGCAGGCGAGCAAGGGTGCCGTCCAGTTCCTTCAAAGTGAAGGGGGGGACGACGGCGTCAGTGGCAAGGCAGCCCTCCTGCAAGGCGGCTGGGACTTGGTAGTCCGCGGCCGAGGAGGGTGGCGCAGGCGGCGGCGGGCCGGTCCGGCAACACCGAGACAGGCGGCCGTCTCGGGGTGAAGCGGCGGGGGAGGGGCGCGAGCCCCACCTGTCAAGGAAACATTGTGGGCCAACCAGCGGTCAAGGCTGACCGGCGCCGTGCCGTCCCCCGTGTGCTCCACCGGGGTGCGCTGCCGCGCCGGCCGCCGAGCCGGTCGAGGTGGTACCACATGTCCCTGCCCTGGTTGCGAGCTTGGCAGGCCTTGGCATCTGCGATGCACTTGGCCGCCTCTGCGTCCTGAGCATGGGCGTAGGCCTCCCCAAGGGCGGCCTTGAGCACCGGTTTCAGCAATGGGTCCCGGTTACGCTTGAGGCGGTGCCGGGCGGCCAAGACCTTGGGGTCCTGGCGGTAGAGCGGGCCGGGGCGGCGGCGGGGCATGACCGGCAGGTGCCGGGCCGCCAGCAGCGGGGAGCGGGCAGCAAAGCCCGCAAAAATGGCGGCGTTGGGAGCAGCCTGGTCCAGCTCGTCGACGTCCGCTCGCGGGCGTCCAGGGCCGACAGGTACTCCAGTCGGCACCGGTTCCGCTCGTGCTCGGCGTCCGTCCAGTCCTCAGGATCTCCTCGGACCGGGCGTAGAGCAGACCAGTCAGGGCGGGCCACTGGGGCGCGGCGCTTGGATGCGTGGAACCGGAGCCGAATGGTCGCACGCACCAGGCGGTGGTCAGAGCACACCGTGGGCGTGTCAAACACTCGGGTGTCCAGAACCGAGGTGCACCTATAGCTGGGCTGCCGTACCACCACGTAGTCCAGACAGGCCTGTCGGCCGTTAGGGCCACGGAAAGTGACCAAGTCCTGTGAGGGACGTTGGAAGTGGCAGTTGACAGCAACCATGCATCCCGCTATCCCGCAAAAAGGCAGAAAACAGGGGAGTGTTGTCGTTAGCAGCAGTGTCAGCAGGCGCAAAGCGACTGCCAGCAGTGCCCACGGGGAGCGTGGCATTGGCGTCGAGCAGCATAACCAAAAAGTGGCGGGCCGGAGTGACCCCCTCAAGGCTATGCAAGGAATCGAAGAACTCCTGGCGTTCCGACTCAGCTGGTAGACCACTATGGGGTGCGTAGCCCACCCCCACCGTGAGGTGGTGCTTAGACCGCCCCTCGACGGAGGTGAAATGTGCTACCATAAGGCGTGGGGTGAGAAACTGCAGCGTGCTGAGGCTAGCAACTGCCAACGGCGAGCACAAAAGACCAACACCACCTTGGCCTGGTGTGCCACTGCCAGCGAAATAAAACCGCCAGCCACCTGCAAGGCGGTTAGTGCTCACCGTGCCAAATGGCACCGTGCGACGGTGCTCCTGCACACCGAGAATAGATACACGATGTGCAATGCAAAATGCGACTAGCTCCTCTACCCGGTAGCTATGGTCGTCATCTGCTAGCAATGTACGTGCGTTAAAAGTCGCGAGGGCCAAGGATGCCTGCTGGCCCACCAGGGGAGAACGGCGATGGAGGATGGGGGTGGATGTGGCGGGGGGTGGAGGTGGGGGTGGAACGGGGGGGGAAGGGAAGCGGAGGAAATAGTGCTTTTCATCGCATTTATTTTGTCCTGCAGGCGTAGGATGCGAGCCTGCCGCCTGCTCTGGGTATTCGGGGATGCTTGCGCAACGCAGAGGCGTAGAAAATCTAGCATGCGTTGGGTGTTGCTAATCTTGCTGCTGAGAGCTGTCGTTCTAGCCCGAGATACCGGCACCACCATGTGTCTCAGTCGACTGTGAGGTCGATGCATGGGAGTGGAACGGGGGATTGTTTAGAGGCTGTCCCCGAAGCCTGTTAGCCGCGAGCCGACGAGTGGGGTTGTCTACTTACTGGAACCACCAGGGGCAGCACGCTTCGCACCACGAGACTCCACACGAGACTCCACATTGTCGGCCGGCGTCTACACGGACACCATCCAGGTAAGCACCAAAACGACCATCCGGCAACAGTCGCAGCTGCACACGCCCGGTACGCACTCGCCTCGTGCCACCACCACCTTCTCGCTATCAGTCCAGCACTTGCTCCTCGCCGCCATGCAGCTGTGCCGGGGTGTAGTCTTCATCCATGCTGATGGGGTGGCCCTTGAGCAGACGACGGGCTCCCATCACCCGTTTCTGGTCGTTCACGGTGGCCATGGTGACCAGGACCAGGCCAGCTGGGCCTGGCAGGCGGATGGCCCTGTCAATGGTCACGTGATCGCACAGCTGCAGCAACCCCAAGAACGCGGGGCCCCGCAAGGCCTCGGTAAGTGCTTGTGCGGTGTCATGCTTGCCCTTCTCAACATTCTTGAGAATGATATTGCGTTGTCTGAGCTGAGCCACATTCTGTGACGCGACTGCGGTGGCAGCCGACTTAGCCGCCTGGGCGACTATGGCATCCAGGTTCTTCCCCGCCGCGTCCGCGAACGTGACCCGCTTGGGGGGGGGGGGTGGCCATTAATTAATTAATTAATTAATTAATAGACACGTGACTGCGTCACGTGAGCATAAGTTCTCAGTGGATCGAGGGGAACATGGGATGGAATGGATGGTATAAGCTATCTAGGTCCTAGTTACAGGGGTGTGGGCACCGCGGCCCGAATCGCTATGAATGCCATACTTGGTCACACGCGGAGCCCCCACAGGCTTGGGGGTGGTCTCCTTCATCACTACTTGCCATCTATCCTTGCGCACCATCTGCCTCCATATTACAGACAAACCAGGAGGCTGCCCGGGGGTGAGCCCGTCACGTCTAGTGTAGCACATGTCCATGCCGAGTCTATCACGAAAAGTCCACGGGTGGCGGCCCTGCCGCGCGCGGCCGGGGGCACGCCAGGTGAGGACATATCGCCCAGGCTGGGCGGGCTTGGTGCCAGCTAGTCTATCTGATGTATCTACCTGATCTGTGCGGGCCAGGTGCCCGGCTAGGCCCAGGCGCCTGTGCCTAAGAATGTGGGAAACATAGGGCAAATCAGCGTACAAATCCTCATTACTAATGTGCAAACCAAAGGGGATGTTAAGGGCCTTGCGCAGCATCTTGGTGACGGCGCCGTCGAGTCGTTGCTCCAGCTCCTGCATCAGTGTCCACGTCTCGGCGCCGTAGGTCAGGATCGTCAGAATGACGACCTTGAAGAGGTCACGCTTGACGATCCGGGGTAGGGCGGGGTTGCTCCACCAGCGGCGGTGGTCATGGAGGTGCGCCCACGCCATGCCGATCCGTGTCGTCATGTCGTCCTCGCAGTCGGGAAGCCAACTGCCGAGCAGCTTGAAGCGGCCTGAAGGAGGGTAGTTGACCTCGGCATCGTCTAAGAGGCGGAGTGTGGGTGGGGGCCCTGCCATGCCGAGGGCCAGGGCCTCCGTTTTGGGGCTGATTTCTAGACCAACCGCCCGAGCCTCGAGCGCCAGGCAGTCCAGCCAAAGTTGGGCAGACTCCGGCTTCTCGATGAGCGTGGCCATGGCCGCCTTTAATTCCAGCTATGTGGCTTGGGTGACAGCAGAGTCAGCAGCCAAAGACTTGAGCGCGCCTTGCACAGACTTGAGCTCAGAGGTGATCGCCTGCAGGTCAGTGGGGTCGGCTGCGCCGGCAGGGGTGTCGGCATCGGCCGAGGTGTCGGATGCGGCCGCGATGGTCGCCAGCGGTTTGCAGAGTTCAGGGCAGCATGTCAAGAGGCAGGAGGTGCGTAGCTGGTCGTCTTCCCATTTCCGCCACTCAGCGGGGCCGTCAGGCACAGCCGCGCCGGTCTTGGGGTGGCGGATGATGTCGTCGGCGTCGTATCGGAATTTGAGGATTTGCAGCACGTTGTCGACCGGCATGGTGAAAAATGCCCCAAAGTCGGCCGGTTCCAGGCGGGTGCCGAGGCTCGTATATTTGGTTAAAGCAGACGGTGAAGGCGGTGGCTTGGCAGGCGTGGGGGTAGCCTCGACGGCCATGGAAGTGATTTCCGTGGTACGCGGCTTCTTGGGAGCGGTGCCGACGAGAGGGCTGGCTGCGGCAAGAACGTCTCCCAGCGAGCGGGTTTCTGGGGCGGCAAGTGGGGGAATGGTTTTAACTAACCCGAGGGTGAACCTGGGTTGGGACAAGGTACCCCCATAGCTAGGTAGTTCAGTTTTCTTTTTTGCATGTCCTACGTATTTTTCGGCTGTTAGCCATGTAAGGAGATGTGGGTAGAGCAGGGCACAGCTGCTGTGGGCTGGCCCTGCTCACATATTAGTGTGCTCACTCTAGCATACAGATGGCAGTGTTGGGCCATCTGGTAGACATGTCTGTATTATTCCATCGTATAGAGCTAGCACACATATTGTAATAAACTTGATGTTTTGTGGTGATGCATGCAACGCAAATCAAGGCCAGAAAAAATGGATTTGGTGAGCTATGCTCATTTTATCTATGACTAACCTGCTGAGCGGAGAATGCAACGCCGTATAGAACAAAGAGAAACAAAAAATTTCTGAAAATATATATATTTTTGTGCTGGCACCTGTACCCCAGCCACCCAGGTACGGGTTGGCTGGACAGCTGGTTGCTATAAAAGGTGGGCTTCCATTCTAGGGAAGCAGGTTGTTTCTTTTGCCTCCCACCCACCCACCCTGGCAAAAAGGGGTAGAGCAGCGGCACAGCTGCTGTGGGCTGGCCCTGCTCACATATTAGTGTGCTCACCCTAGCATACAGATGGCCGTGCTGCCATCTGGTAGACATGTGTCTCTGTTATTCCACCGTATAGAGCTTACACACATATTGTAATAAATTTGATGTTTTGTGGTGATGCATGCAACGCAAAGCAAGGCCAGAAATGGATCGTGTCAATCATATTACTCTTAAAATAGAGACTGTATGTGCAAAAGGAAAACGTCGAAATGGGCCAGACCTCAGGTAAACACAACAACTCCTCTGGACACGCGATAAGCATCTTACATGCACTTTCGTCCCAATCTAGCAACAATTCCTTGCCGGTAAAATGTAGGGGGATTTGCTTCTCGCCGTCGTAGGCCTAATCGCCTGTCAATCCGCAGTTTACTCTCACCCGGGTGAGCGACCGGTAGGGATTTGCTGCGGGAATATCTGTGATGACGGTGGGGTGGAGCACACCGGACTAACAATCGTCGGCGCTGGAGTAGGTGTTCAAGCGGCATCTTCGCATTACGGTTCCCAACCACTCAAGCAGTCAACGTCGTAGTTGCTTGCTAAAAAGATATTTATAAGTAATATATCGTCTGATGTTTCTTATGGTTGAATGTGTATAATGAACACGGTCCAGCAATGATAACACGACTCTATTGTCACTAGAGAGCACTAAGTTCCCAGTAGGTTCGTAGTACAGTCATTCCCGCGTTAAGTTGCGTTTCTTAAGGTTGCGTTCCCGCGTTAAGTTGCGACGCCGAAGTTTGGGGGGCGACCGCAACTTAAGCATGGAGGCCATCGCAACTTAACGCGGTAATGACTCAATTTGTAGGTGTCAGGCCATTTTTGGCCGCGCAAGAGGCCATTTTTTGCCAAGTCCGGACCCGCTACGTGATTTTAGGCGGCAAAATACGCAAGCCCCACTGGCGCGCAAATTTCCCCGCCTGCTGGCTTAGGTGAAAAGCGCGAATGCAACCTTACAAATTCAGTTTTGCAGCCTGCGGGCTGCGGTACATAAGAATCCACGACCATGCAGGGTCTGTAATTGAGACATCTTGCCGGAAATTACCACCATCATGCCGAATGCACCACAGAAGGGCAAAGACATGGTCGTTGAGGCCACAGGCAGTCTCGCTGCCTGCGGCCTCCATGCTGTTATTATCAGTTGTTTACATGCAGGCCATTGACAGTAAATGAAGCTTCCCTCACGACTGTTCCCATGTTTTGTCACAGTCACTGAAATGTGAAGCCGGCTGGCCGAATTAAGTAACCCGCCAAAAAGAGAGCCAAAGTCAGAGGGTTAAAACACACTACATTTGTGGTATAAAACGCAGGAACTGCGTGGCTGCCCACGGCGTGTTTTGCAACCCGCCTTTGTCCAAAACTGATAACTGGCCTAGAAAATGGACTTGGGCCGGCTTTGACGCTGCACCTGGATCGGGCTTGACGAGAGCTGTCGAATGCCGTATAGAAGTCCGTCAGAGGAGGAGGTGGTGGGCTGCTAGCCTAATTCTACCGTTAAGTTGCGTTCCCGCGTTAAGTTGCGGCGCCAAGTTTTGGGGGGCGATCGCAACTTAACGCGGGAATGACTGTAGGTTGAGTCTCATACCGGTTATTAGCCCCTATAGCCGGAATTCTCTGCTGCTGGCTGCGGCGTGGGACACAACAACAACAGTTACAACAACAACAACAACAACAAGAATGCACATCTATCCCACCCATTTACTCTCCCAACGTTTTACGACCGTCAGATGGGTGAATCTGACGGACGGACGGACAGGTACACCCGAGAACCGCACAGATGTAGCCGAAATCCGCACAGATGTAGCCGAAATCCGCACAGATGTAGCCGAAAAACCGCACAGATGTATCCGACAAACCACATAGACGCGACGCGAGGGATTGGGGCCGTCGGATGGTGGAGGCGTTGTCCCCAACCCGAGGGGCGACGGGTTGACAAGGGTAAAGGTGGCGCAAGCCACCGGCGGTGGGTGGGGGCGGCCAAGCGCCTGTGGCTGTTAAACAACCGGTAATTAGGTTGAGCTGTTGCAACTTGCAGACTTCAGAGGGATTGTTCGCCTTAGAAGAATTCGCCATCGTGTTCGCGTGTTCGGTCATTGTTGTTTTCGTTGTTTTCGTCTCTCCCAAATGATAAGTCTGTTATTGAATATATAACTCTGTTGCACCTGACTAGGCATGATTCGTTCATACCAGGCAGAACACACCGCATCCCATCAGACCTGCGAAGTTAAGCTGCCTTGGGCCAGTTTAGTAGTGTGATCGGTGACGGCACGCGAATCCCTGGTGACGAATTGTACCTTTTGCTTCGTTCCCATTTTGGGCAATTTATTTTGCTAGCTCTTACCTACATTTCTTTTGCCAATGTTTTAACGCACCGCGCCCGCCTTTTCCACCAGGGAATGCCAGTTCACAACCGCCCGGTGGCAGAGATGGAAGTGTCCTGGCGCGTTGGCGGCATGGGCACCGATCCCGAGCTGCCCCGTCACTGTTTACAGCGGACACCTTCGGCTGTACCGCCACCGTGCATGCTTTTACGACAGCACTAGTATTTATTTTTTGTTGTTGGCGTGCTTGGCTGGTATTTCGCCGTGCTACATGTGTTGGCTAGCCGCATAGCTGCTGCTTGGGGGAAATTTTACGATGGCAGCCTCGGCTGTCGTTTGCACATGCATGAAGTATTGAGCTCGCGAGAAGCAGGGAGTCTAACTGCCATGGCAAACGTCACGTGCTTTCGCGCAGAACTACTGCAGGGCGTCACGCTGTCTCGGATGCACCCAAGGTCTGATGGCAGCGACGAATTCCGGGGAATGCCTTGTCGACTGAGGCTGCCACGTGCTGCCACAACTCCGGTTGGCAGGAGCCATAACGGGCAGCATATGGTAGACGAACCTAAAAATCGAAACCGGAACTGTTCGGCATCGCTTTCGATGCAGGATTTTCCTCTTCGGAGCTCTGCTCGTCATAGGGCAAAGCGTGCCACTGCATGCAGCTCAGACACTGCTGTCACCAGGAAGGAACACTCGACAATGTCCGAGCGTTTGCCTCTTGCCTCCAGCGCTGTCCGCAGCGATGTGGCAGGAGGCGCGGAACCAAACGAATCACGGCTGGAACCACCCTCGTCCCCTTCACGCCGTGACTCTTCTCCGTCCAGCGGGCCTGTTCCAGTAAACCCAAGCGAACTGCCCTCGCACATAGCCGTAGTGATGGATGGAAATGCTCGATGGGCTGAAAAACGAGGCTTGCCAACGGTCATGGGCCACGAGCGGGGAGTGGAGGCATTTAGGCGTCTGGTTCGAACGTGCTATGAATGGGGCATTCCAGCGGTGACAGTCTACGCATTCTCCACGGAAAACTGGCAGCGCCCTGAGGTAAGAGGCATCCCATTTCTCACAAGGCATATGGATGCACAGCTGCACGAGAATTGAAGAGTTTTTCAATGTGCTATTCTTCAGCTAGGCAGAAGACTAGGCTTTTGTAAAAATTCCCAACCCTCGCGCATAGTTCGAGGTGCTGCTGCCCAACTAGGTCGGTCTTGGACATGGCCAGTCTAAGTCCAATGCTGCAATATTTTTTTTAATGCAGCAGTTTAGGCAGAGCGATTATCACTGAAGCCAACATTTTAGTCCTGGATGTGCATGGCAGGGATTTGCTGGATAGCGGTTTTCAAGTTTTATGCTGCCAGTCCTCACCGCGTGTGATGCTCTTATGTAATAATTTATAATGTGTCTATCAAGAATTCAGGGCTTGATCCAGCTTGCGTGCATGCATCCCTCTCAAAAGCAAGGCCAATGCTTTAAGTAAAATCCAGGGCGCAACCAAGATCTGATTTTTTGTTTTCTATTTTCTCCTGCACGATAATATTCTCGAGGGTTCCGCATGCTCATCTCAGCCTCCCTGCTTGCCTGCTGCTGCTTGTTGGTTCGACCATCCCGCCCACCCTGGCAGGCGGAGGTCTCCTTCCTGCTATCCACCATGGAGCAGGTGCTCAAGGCGGACCTGCCGGAGCTGATCGAGTGAGTGGTGGAGGCCTGTGACCATATGATCATATGGCCATTGATCGTGGATGGTAGATGATGTCACATGGCTGTATGATGGATGATTGAGGAAGTGGTCGATGACGGCTCATGATTGGTTATGATGATGGATGATGTTACATGGCCGTGTGATGGGTGATTGAGGGAGTGGTGGACGATGGCTCATGGTGTTAAATGATGGTGCCGTAATGCTTGAACCATTCTTACACTATGAACTTCGCACGCTTGCTAGAGAGAGTAGTGATGGTACATACTCCCTGAGTGAATGGATTATGGCATCGTGGGGGTTAGACAGCATTCCTCTTTGTACCATGAATCCTGTGTGCTGCCCCCTGCGTGCTTTCACCTCCATGGTGTCACCTACATGCCTAGCAGATATCCAGGTGCACCTATGCACACCTACTACTTACACCTATTCGCAAAAACTACCTGCACCTATGTACATCTGGTTGCACCTATGTGCATCCACTTCTTGCACGTGTGTGCACCTAAACGGCATGTTTCGGAAATGTTTTGTCTTGGCAGCTTGTCAATTTTGACCTGGCATTCTGCTTATGGTGACGAAATTGTGGGAGGAGGGTTAGATAGCGTATGGCGGGTGGTGTGCCTGCAACATGCCAGGGATGCGTGCCAACAAGTGTCGTGAGTGTTGCGTATCTTGCCAGTGGCGAGTTGATGCATGTTGGGGAAGAGCCAGACGGTGACAGGAGTGTGCGCACTCATCCATCTAGATGAACAGTATACTGTGCGGCAGGATGCATATTCTATCTAGAAGAATATTATGACGTGCGGCATGACGCAGTAACGTAGGCGCAGTGCGTCACCAAGGTTAGGGTGGGCATGCCGTGGATATGCGGATGGGTGGCCTCGCACACGGTGCGTACTGCATAGCGGTGGCGCAGGTATGTGCAGATGTGTAAGGCAAGAGAGGGGGCAGCCCTCGCCATGTGTTTCCCACGGCCGTGCCTGACATACCTGCGCAATCGTCGATGCATCAGCCCCGCAACATTTGCAATGTGTTGCACGCGGACTCGCCTCGCATGCCTGCATCATCGCCGACACGTCACATAGGCCCCGCTGTCACTGTGCTTGCCGGCGGAAAGTTGTACCTATACCCGCGGACACATGGACACACATGAGAGTATTCACGCATCCATCCAGCGTTAACGCACATGATGAAGCATGCAGCCTTGGGGCCTGTGGTCTACGGCAAGGTCGGCTATGGCAGGATGAATTCTCCATGTGCGATGCCTATCAATGCTGGCACCTGCCTTCCACCCGCCGGCTGTCCATCCGGGCCTTGGTCCCTGTTACTCATAACAGGCGTCCTTGTCACTCAAAACATTACCAGACCTTCAAATGTCCACCCCTGATGCCGCCTCTCGCTCATGCTGCCGGTGCTCTTGTTCCCACACCATGGCCCTGCTGCCCCCCCCATGCCCATAACCCTCCCAAGTAAATCAAATAGACAACCAAGTATATGTCCATACCTGCCCTGGTTGTCTCATTACTATGCCTCATTCCTATGCCCATGCGCCCCACCCCCAGGCGCGGCATCCAGCTGCGCTTCATCGGCAACCTGGACACCCTCCCGTCTGGCCTCCAGCGCCAGATCCACACAGCCATGCGTGCGACCCGCTCCCACACCCGCCTCGTGCTCACGGTGGCGCTCTCCTACGGTGGCCGGCAGGACATTGTGCAGGCGTGCCGCCGGCTGGTGGGTGCTGTCATGGATGGCAGCATTAGTGAAGAGGCAATCACGGAAGAGTTGTTTGCGCAGTATTTGGACACCGCGTGGCTGCCAGCGCATGTTGCGAGGTTGGGGGAGGAGGGCAGCGCTGAGGGGGGAAGCCATCCTGGGGGGCCACGTGCACATGACGGCGGTGGCACTAGAGCGGGAATTTCTGCGGGAATGTCGCCATTGATGGCGTCGTCCTCATCCTCGCGGGACGCTGCAGGTGCCAGTTCTAGGAGCAACGGCGCGGCCATCAATGGACATCATGCACATGCGACTGGCGGCATGGAGGTTGCTGAGTCGGGGGGTCTTGTGGCGCGGGAGGACAGCAGCAGACTTGGGGATTCAAGCGAGGGCGGTCCTGCCATGGCTGGTGGCACTGGCAGGGCGGATGCCAGCAGTGCGGCATCCAACGTGTTGCATGTGGGCGACCCGGACCTGCTCATCCGGTCGAGTGGGGAGCAGCGGATGAGCAACTTTTTGCTGTGGCAGTGCGCGTATACGGAGCTGTACTTTACCGACACGTTGTGGCCTGACTTCTCGGCCGATGATCTGCGGGATGCACTGCTGGCGTACAAGGCACGCACGCGCCGGCTGGGCCGTCGCATCCCTTAACTTCCCTGGTTGTTGGAGTAAATGGGGCCGTTGGCGTTGGTTGAGGGAAGGGTGATTAGCTCGTAGGTTTTCGGTCACGTCGCCCAATTGCAACACCTAGGGATGCGTTTTTTCCTTTCCTGGTCATAGGTACTCGTTGCAAATGAAATGCACAATGCTTGCTTTTGTACAGTACTTTTTACAGGAAGTGGCAATGGGTTTTGGCTCTCTTTGCCTTGATAAGTCATTGTAGGATCCAAATGGCCAGGAACGGTCAGCTCCTTACTGATACTCTGTTCGTATAAGAGAAGGCAACAGTGCCTGTGGAATTTTTAGTTGACATCACTACCATTCTGGCAACTATGACATTTATCGTACAAATCCTTGGATTCCATCCTGCAACGATTGCAAGTTACTTCTACCCTGCCGGGCAATTCTGCAGGCCCTACAACCCTTCCGTGGGCGCCAGCTTCCTAGAATTTCATTTTTTGGCCAAGTGGCCCCAGTAAAAAACGTGTTCATTACCCAAGGCCCACAGGTTCATGGAAATTGATTACAGAGCGGTCCCATTTGGGAGCCTATTCGATGGAGCAATGTATGACAACTTGAATAATTAAACATGTGCTCGCGTTGGGGAGTCACGTACGGAGTTCCCGAGTGCTTTTAATCCCTGACTGAGTGTGCACAGCTTGCAGCAAGGGGCAGAGCCCCCCCCCCTTCCCTCATGCCTCAGGCATGCCACAGGGTGCACAATCGGACCCGTCGAAACGATCCGGCATCCCCTGTGCGTGCAATATGACCTGTGTGAGAGTGGCATTACTATATATTGCAAACGTACGGGCAGTGCTAGGCGAGGCACATAGCTAGGCTGGCGGATGTCAGTGGCAACTTGTTAGGCTATGAACATGCATGACTACGTTCTACCCTAGCTGGCATGCATGGCACAATGGCTAGGAGCGTCCAGGTTGCATCACCCGGGCATGGGTGTGACGTCTACTAATATATGGCGAGTCTAGCCCGTGAGGCGTCCACAGTTCATGCCAGAGGCATGCCATAGCTGCAATCGGACACGATAGACGATCCGGCAAGTTCTGTGGGTGCAATAAGACCCATCAATCAGTTTGAACACCGCATTCACTCCCTCTCTCTTGCTTGGACTGCTATGCAGAACAAGAAGGGGTGGCAGAAGATTGTCCAGGCTCACACGCCAGCCCCTGTGGGCAAGGCCCCTTCCACCCAAGCGGAAAGGGCGCTTCGCTGAGTAGCGTAGTTAGGATTTTCTAGACTATATAGCTTAGAGTTAGCTTAGTTCGATTCCGCGGCTCCGCCCACCTCCACCCACCCAGCAAGGAATATGTGCTACATGATCTCCCAACGGAGTCATGTTATATGGTTGTCTCCTTGATGTTATAATTTAATTTAATTTAATTTAATTTAATTAATAAGACCCATGTGAGCATGTGTTTTCCCATTTGCGGGTATTTCCTCGTAAATGGTGGGGGAGCGATCGCAGCAATGGTGCTTACCCCTAGACACTCCCGGCCAGAGGCTCGAAACACACGCCCTGATCAAGCAAGCTGTTTCCGGCCCCACCGTCTAGGTCATCTAGTTGCTCTAAATTAAATTAAATTAAATTAAATTAAATTAAATTAAATTAAATTAAATTAAATTAAATTAAATTAAATTAAATTAAATTAAATTAAATTAAATTAAATTAAATTAAATTAAATTAACCCATAGTCCGCTGACCCATTTTGGGCACTTTCATACCCCTGAAAATGAGAAAAATCATAACTCACAGGCCACAACTCCGAATACCCCCAACCAAGATGCTAGGAGTATCTACACTTCAAGGGCTTTCAGAATATGCAATAATACCATGGCTTTATCAAAGCATTTGGATGATAGCTCTAGTCAAAGTTGGCCAAAAGACGATCTTTTTTCTCCAAGGAAAAGTTTACCCCCCCTTTTTTCCCAGGGAGGGTAGGGAACCTCAATACCAACATTGGACAATTTAGTTGGATAGTCCAATGGGGGTTTCCTTGGGTCAGACCACCCGGATAACCCTTTACCCCTATATAACGTGCTCATATATGTGTGTGGGTTACGCGCGTGAAAACAGCTATCTATGACATGCAACACGATCATGCATTATAGCAAGCTATAAAAGGCTGCCAAAAGTGCTGGAATACAAACACGTTGCCTACCTGCACTAACGGAATGCCATACTCCATAGAAATGCCATAAACTGGGCACTTTCAGGGCTAATACCACTCTCTACAACAGGCATGGAAGCTTGCTGAAGTATGCATGGATAAAATCGTCATATATAATGCATGGGAGGCGTATTCCGCTGCAAACAACACGCAAATACGTTGTCGTACATAGCTCGTTCATGTCCCGCCCGGATTCCGCTGGCCGGGACCACCATATCTCACACATACCGTTGCTCTATGGGCATAGACAGCCATAGCCGCAACATGCATGCATCCTTTATGATTACCAGGTTGATGTTCCGTTCAAAGATGACCTATAAACGTGTCCGCATTCCCAGCAAATGCTGCAGCGGACATCCCGTAGCAAACCTGGATGCTTGGGCTGGCGCAGACTGCCCGGCCATGAGGAGAAAATCGACATATGATAGGCGATGACTCGTCTGGCACTGGCGACCAAGAAGGCAGTATTTTCCTACCTGTATTTTCCCAATCCTAAAAATCTGGCCATGCCTGACATACAAAAATCACGCATCATCATTCTGAGCAACATTCTAAACCGTTTCTAGCCGCGAGACGCAAATTTTCCCTGATAACGGCACGTTGACAGCCATATCTCGCTACGCGCGCGCGCGAGTGAAAATTTCCCGCCAAAGTCACGTGATACTTTCTCAATGCACGTTGCATTTACCAGGCTATGGCGAATATACCCCCCAAACCTATGCATCACCTTCGTCCCTAAGTGTTCCCAGACCCACCGGACAACTTCCCTCCGTCACGGGTGGCGCGGCGCTCCAGGAATTACGTGGTTTATTACGTTAAGTCAAAGTGCATGCGATCACATGCAGTTTTCGGACTAGGGGTTAAATTAAATTAAATTAAATTAAATTAAATTAAATTAAATTATAGCATGACTCCGTTGGGAGATCATGTAGCACATATTCCCGTGGATGGATGGAGGGGGGGGCAAAGCCGCGAAACCGAACTAATCTAACTCTAAGCTAATCTATTCTAGAAAACCCTACCTATTCTACTCAGCAAAGCGCCCCTTCCGCTTGGGGGGAGGGGGCTTGCCCACAGGGGCGGGCGTATGAGCCTGGACAATGGTCTTCCACCTCCTCTTGTCCTGCATAGCAGTCCAAGCAAGAGAGAGGGAGTGAATGCGATTTTCAAACTGCGCTGGGACCACTAGGTCAGCCATCAACTGCTGTGGGTACTAGGTCATGACATGTTTGCCTACCTTCTTAGGAATGTCGATCCTTGGGGCCAGGCCAGGTCAGGATATGCCGTCCTGGCTGGCCAAGCCGCTGTAGGCCGGCCAGACCGAGGGCGGTGTCTACCTGGCTGGTGCGAGCAAGATGTCCTACGAATGCTATCCTACGCTGTCTAATCTCGTCCGAAATGCGAGGCATGCCCTGGTACAAAGATTCTAGATGCCTATGGGTGGAAAACCCGACATTCAGGGCCTGACGGAGCATCCTGGTTACCGTGCCGTTTAGCTTGGCCGCCAGCGTGTCCGTGAGCGTCCATGCCTCGGCGCCATACGTGAGCACCGTGAGGACCAGGACCTTGAGGAGCATGCGCTTGCGGTGCTCGCCGAGGACCTTCGAGTGCCAGTAGGTTTTCAGCGAACGATGCCGAGCCCAGGCCAGGCCGATGCGGGTGTCCACATCGGCGGCGGTGTCAGGAAGCATGCTTCCCAGCAGTTTAAAGCGATCACGAAACGGGACCTCCGTCCCGTCTAGCAGCCGTGGTAGCGGCGGGCTACTGGAAGCCCCAATCACCATAGCCTCAGTTTTGACACTAATCTCCAACCCCACCGCCCGCGCCTCCAAGCCCAGACAGTCCAGCCAGGTCTGAATGTGCTCGGGGCGCGCGATGAGGGTGGTGTCATCCGCATAAATCAAGTCGGCCAGGTCGCTCTACACGTAAGCCAGCCATAATTTCAATGCACAAGGCTACACATTTCCATCACCATTCATCTTCATCATCCTGAACGACTCGAACACGCGGACAAGATAATGGCAGGCTCGAGCTACCATGGTCCGGATTCTCCCGATTTCTGGCATGCGCTGGTTGTCTCCTTGATACAATGCGTATTCGCACTTATAATATTTCGGTATGCATGTAGAAAATTAGGATTATGACAGCAGCTACGCATACTAGTGATACTACTTTTAAAGATTAGCGGGGCGATCTCCTTCAGTTGGCAGAAGATAAGCAACCATCAAGGAGACAATCATGTTGTTTTATTAAGTAAGGCGACAGTTATTATTACACAACACCTTGAAATGGCCTTTTTTTTACATAAATTATGGCCCATGGCAAGTTTACTGTCAGATTGACCTAGGATTGGATCCCACCACTCCCTGGGATGTGTCTGGCTAGTGGTGGAGTAGTTGAGTCAAAATGTTAAGTTTACATGGTACTCACTGCTTAAGTTAACTCCAGATCCAAGGCCAAAACTGGCCACCTAAACCACTTGCACTTGCATAGAAACAATAGTTGACATCAGATTATGCTGTAACTTTGCAGTGGTGATGAATAATAGTTGTTCTGACCTTGTACAAAGTTCTACGCCATTTGGAGCCCTAGTTGGTGACAAATGCTAGCAAACTTTTGCTAGCATTTGTCATTAATGGCCATTTTAAATCAATATTTAACCCAAATAATGTCAGAATGCCACCAAAACTTATTGCCATCATGCCAGCACCTGACGAATGGTCTCAACAAGTCATGAGCAAAAATTCAGATCATGCAGAGCCCAAAATGGTGACATTTGCCAGCAATTGTCACCATTTTTTGCTTTTTTACTCATAATTTTAACAACATTAACCACCAAAACACTCTCAAAGCTGGGGCACATCATTTAAATCTTTGCAGGCAACTCAAGAATGACTAGTACAAACAGTGTGAAAAAACTTGGTGCATGTGAATGCCTGAGTGGTGACCATTGCTAGCAGAATCCATCATGTAAGGTAGGCATTGCCAGTATGCCACAAAGCTGTGATGTGCAGTGCATGTCCATATGTATACCCCATGACACCATGCCTCTAAACTACTTGGCACATTGCAAAATGGGAAGGAAAGGTGAACAATACATGCCACATCACTAACACAGCCATTTGAATGCTACCAACACGAACCATGCATGATATACACTACGTGTAATACATGTCGAGAATATGCCGAGCGAGCATATCAAGGTGCAGTGACCCCAACGCTGGCACATGTCACCTGGCATCCACGTATGCTCACATGATATGGCATTGGCATATCCCATGTCTCCATCTCTTGCACTTTGTGCGCACCAAGCCACCCATGCAGTCGCCCACCCATGCAGCCACCTGGCCACCCACCCACACAACTGCTCACACACTCGCGCGCCCGTGCACCCAGACAGCCACCTGTCCTCCCACCCAGTGACCCACCCACCAAGCCAGCCGCGCACGTGCTTACCCAACTTATATAACCATGCGTGCACCTAGGCACCCAACCACCTACCAACCCACTTGGACATCCACCCACCCACCAAGGCACCTGCGCAACCCACACACCAACTAGGTAATAAGGAGGCAATTTCCCCCATCCAATGAGCCAACCACCCAACCACCCAACCACCCAACCACCCAACCACCCAACCACCCAACCACCCAACCACCTAAACACCCAGCCAGCTGGCCCCATATGCACCCGTCCGGCCACCCACAGTTGACCCACCCACGCACCTACCCACTCAACCACTCACTGCCCCACACCCTTATACCCAGTGACCCACCCACTGACCCACCCACACATGCATTTTCTCAGCCAGCACCCCGACACCTACCTCACCCCAAACCTGCACAGCCCTTCACCCGCGATAGGTGAGTCGGTCCCAACCATAAACCCATCCACGCATCCATATCTGTGCGCCCACCCGTCCATCTACCCGCCCCTTCGCCCACCCACCCACATCTAGTCATCTACACATCCACCAGCCACCAACCACCAATGGCACACCCACCAACCCACCCACACACACACATCCCTAACCAACCAACCACCAACCCACCACCCTCAAAACCGTGCAGTTGTTTCACTCATGCATCCAACAAAACACCCACTTCAAAGTCCCCAAAGCCTATCATCACCCAGCCACCTGGCCATCTGCCAATAACCGACCGCCCTTGCACTCATCCACCATGACCAGCCAGCCACCCACCCACCCTCTCCAACTGCCTGTGCTCCCACCTATGCAGCCAGCCATTTACCAAGGCATCCACCTATAAGCCAGCCACCTGCCATTGAACCCACCCACGCCTAGGCATCCCTTGAAGCATCTATAGCCCAAGCCTCCCACCCAAGGCTCTCTGGGCAATCAAACAACCAAACAACCAATCACCGAGCTACACAACCACCTAACCACCTAACCACTCAACAACACAATCACCGAACCAACTAACTACCCAACACCCACACCAGCCAGGCATGTGCCCGCCTCGCATGCCCTCACCGTTGCAACACCCCATACACGCCCCGCTCACCTAGCCAGCCACACACCCAGCCAGTCTCCTGCTCAACTCACGCATGAAGGCAACATCAGCCATGCATGGCCTCACCTTGCACCACTTGCATTGCCTGGGTAATTTACATGAGACAGCTTCCATCTCATTGTCAGCAACTGAAAAGGCTCTTTCTTCACAGTAATGAATAAGCAACAACGTTGGAAACGCTCTCCCACTCCTCTTTAAAACAGTCTTTACATCAGAAAGACAAGGGCAAATCTCTGGACAAGGTGGCAATAACCACTGCACCATGCTCTTGAGAAAGTATTAACAATCCAGTTTTCTACCCTTTCAGAAGCAGCCTTGCGTTAGCAACGATTCTGGGCCCTCTGGCTCGCTCACCTCGCTTAATCTGCGCTTCTTTATGGCAGCCGGGATATGCGAAGCTTGAGCCGAGCGTGTCGTGGCGAGGTCGTCTGCCCGACTCATCACATCTCGCAACCGCACTGCCGACTAATAAAAACGATGCCCCCCTTTGCCTTTTGTATCTGGCATCAAAAGAACAATGAACTCGCTTGGAAACCACTGTCGCAAACAGCTTCCTACAGGCATTATAAGCAATTTTCGCAGCTTTTACCGCACTTACTGCACATCCGGAAGACCATTAGCGGCCTTAGCGCGGAACCTTGGGCACGCCATATCCTCTGGTGGCTTACTGCCGCAGGCTGGCAGTATAGGAAGGTCGGGCATAGCCTAAAGAGCTGATTATCTGACGACAAAGATATGCATTGCATGAAGCAAGAAACAGACGGATTTCGCACCCCCATATTTATTCACGTCAATGCCGGGCAATTAAAAGCGAAACTCAAAAAACGAAAACACTAACGTTTTCGGGAATATTATAACGAACAAGCTGAGCTATCGTGCCGGGATTTTCGTATCCTCATGTGACCAAGACTTTGAGACACGTACCACCGAGAAACCCGGTTTTCGCGAAAAACTGGTCCGCTGTGAAAAAAACTTTTTGTCCCGTTCAATGCCCGCGTCGCAATCACAGCGTATATAAGTCCAAAATTATTCCATGGATTAACCGTGATGTAAGCTTCGTTTTGACACCTCGAGCGGCTGCAATGACGCAAGTTTCAGAACGCTAGCTCATGCTCGACCGCCATGGGTGTTTTCGTCGTTTTCGCCTCTCGCGTGGCGGGAAAAATCTAGATCTCGGACGAATTCCGGACAACAATTTATGTAAAAATTTGGCGGGGCTCGCGGTGTTGTGTATTCAGATTTGGCACGCCGCAAAGGTGAAAACCATTTGCGTTCAGTGCCGGTCCGCGGAAAACGCGATCTGCAAATGAATCCAGGCCGGAATCGAACTGGGGACCTCTCGCACCAACTTTTGCTGACTATAGGACGGACGTCTCCTGATCCTAAGGCATCGCCAGCTGACACCTACAGTCCAGCCGCAAAAGTTATTATTAGTATTATTTATTTATTATTATTTTTATTTTTAATCAATTGGCAAAAATTTAGAGGCCCTTAGGCCGCAAAAAAATTGTTAGAAAATGGGAATGCGACCTAGCTGTAATCTAGCCTACCTCCATTCTCAAAGACTTCATATAAGTCATAATCCCATGAGCTCTGTTTCAGCCACCCCTAGCTAGAAACGGATGTGGTACACGGATCGATCATGCCCACACGCAAGACATGGCCAAGTGTTACGTCGCGTAACAATTCGTTGTAGTTACGGACGTAAATTAGGTCCTTGGCCTCGGTTGTTCCTAGGTTACGTGCAGTTCTAGTTGGACATGATTGTCCCCGTAACAGTACTGTGGTATAGTGGGTGCCTTTGGGCGCCGCGCCGCGTACTATATTAGTGGTCCTTATCCTTTTGTAGAATGTAGTGGACAGGCGTGCATCTGTGCACCTGCTTGTGTTTCTGTGTTTCTGCAGGTGAGGGCCAGGTCGGCCCGAGCCTGTTGGACCGTTGGTGACCATTTATGCACGTTCCACTCCTTGTGTGGTCACTCGGCGTGTGTTAAATGAATTAGCACATATTAGCTTGGGTCACGGCAGTTTAGTTGTGTTTCCTTCCTCTTTTCCTGGAGTAAACGGGTTTGATTAAATGGCCTATGGCGTATTACAGTAGTACATATGTAAATGCATTGAGATCTGGTTCGTCTCGGTCGTCTTTCGCTAGGGGTGTAAATAGAAGCAGCCTCACTAGTTTAGGTAGTATCAGGACAGGTAGAGGTAGAGGTGGCGGCCGAGGCTTGCGGCGTAACAATGGACTCGGAGGTAGTTTAGATAGAGAGCGAGACGACGATCCTTTGCAACATACGTCATTGAATCAACCCTTCCGCGGCTGGGAAAAAGAAGACGACACGTACTTGACAGGTAATGGGCGGGTCGCCGTCAAGCTAGGAGGATAGTGCTGCCTGATTCAGGACACGCCCTGCCTAGACGTTAGACCTGCTCGAAGCGGAAAATCCTTTCGTATATAGCTCCTGCTCCTCGTCTTGTTTCCTTAGAAAGATGGTTTACTGCCGTAGACAGTTGCTGGTTTTGGTTCGACGATAGAGAGACGGCTAGCGTCTCGTAGATTACCCTTTTTCTGCATCGTGCCTGCTTCGTATTTAGACGACCCTTCGCCGGACGCAGAATTCTTGAAACCGGATACTTACGACCACCTGGCGCTGGAAACATCGTCCCTACGTGCGTCGTCAATCTGGTTCGGTTTCAGACACCCGAGATAAGTCGCCTTCTCCTCGTTCTCCTCATTTGACTGCTCAAGATCTACCAGGTGCGTTACCATGAGCCAACGGCGATCTTTTACTGCTCCTTCCCATTCTTCTAGCGATAATAGTCTAGCTAAATATTACGTAGTGATTACGCCTCAATGGTCCTCCATTTTCCTTTCTTGGTCCGACGCTAGGAAGATCGTTCAGAATCGTGAATATAACGTAATTAGGTATAAGAAATTTATGTCCTTTGAAGAAGCTCAGCAGTTCCTTATAGATCATAGCCAAACAGATTTAGGCCTGCATGTACGCCCTATTCCTCATGGTCGCCCTCCAGTAGAAGCTCTAGTCTTTGCTACCCCTCCTTCTTCTCCCCCTAAACGGGCTGCATCTGCATCTGCTTCAGATACTCCTCTCACTTTGGAGTTTGGTTCCCTATCCATTACTGTTGTTAAAAAGGATTGATTTTAATTTTGTTCCTGCTGCAGACCTTCAAGGTTTTTCCTTTTTCTTTTGTTGCTTTCTTCTTTTGATTCCTATTCCTTTACGTAATTAAAGATGGATCCAGTGGGTGGAGATATGTCGCCTATACCTACCAATAATAATAATAATACTACTACTAATAACATTAACAATAACAATACTCGTGGTAACCGACGGGACTCCTTGGAAACGGTACACCATCTCACTCCTCAAGGTATTCTGCGTACCTCACCGCCTTCTCCTGTTGCTGGTGGTCGCCGTCGTCCCTCAATTACCCCACCTACCTATGAACAACGTATTTCCCAAGTCAGATTTAGTGAGGAACCTTCTTTCGTTGTGAACCAGGCCCCTGCCCCTTCTGCAACCTTGGCTCACCCCTCCAGCAGGTCCTCACACACTAACAATGCTCCTAGGCCTCCTTCCCACCCTGTGCCTTCAATGCCTGCTATTAACACGGGTCGTACCTCGGCCCCTGTCGGCCCTTCTGGGCGCCCTAGTGCAGTCCCTTTTTCCCACCTGCTTCCTGGTCCTACCCTGAGACGGCCTATGAGGCTGCCCAGGTTCCTACCCGTGTGGCTGATTTAGAAGTTAATAATGATTTCAGTACCATGCCCCTAGATGATAGGAATTATGATCATTTTGCCTATTCCTCTCTTCGTGAGCAATATACTGTCCCCTTCTCCTATGGGCACCATCCGGAAACGGTGGCTCCCTCTAGACCCCTACCCAAGACTTTTCCTATCCCTTCCTTCTATCCCGCTTATGTAGCAGTGGAAGATAGTGGCCCTATGGGAAAAACTGATTCTTCTAATCCCCCTAAGCCTCCTGCTCTTCCCCTCTTTGCCAACCTTCCTAAGCTGGATGTCAAGTCTACCCCTCAACAGTTTTTCACCTTCATTATGTTGCTCACCCAGAACACAGAGTCCTGGCAGAACCACAATAGGTGGCGCCTCTCTGATGCTGTACTAGTTCCTCATTATCTTACTACCTGCATTACTCCTGAACTTGCTAACCTCATCCAGTGTGAGTCTCTTGCCTCTCATGCCTACCCAAACTCTGTAGCAGAATTGTTCAAGCGTTTAGAGAACCATTTAGTCCCTCCCGATGCAGATTGGCAGGATAGATTATCCTTTGGCACCTTGCAGCAGGGTACCAAGTCCTTCAAAGAATATATGAAAGAGTTTGATGCTCAGATGGTACGAATTAGGGATTTGTCGGGTGCAGAAGTACGTGCTCGCTTCCTTCAGGGCCTCAGTAGACCCTTATTGCGTGAAGTCAAGCGCCAGTTCTCTGCCTACCGTTTTACTGACCTGCCCCTCAAGCATGTGCGTCAGCATCTTTTACGAGTAGCAGATTTCTTCTCCACACCTTCTCTTCCTACCCGTTCCCGTATTAATAATATAAGCCTTACCCCTGAGGAGGAAACTCCTATGTAGAAGAATTAGATATCTGTGTGACTGACCTTTCAGCTCTGGATGTCTCTCATATTACCTGCTATCATTGTAAGGAAGTAGGTCACCTTAAACGTGAATGCCCCAAGTTCCTTTCGGGTGCTCCCCCTCATCCCGACGCTCGCCCTCCTCGTACCCCTCAGCGTGCTCCTATTCGTCCCACTTCAGGACGCATTCCTTCAGCTACCCCTAGTAGGCTGAATGCTGTGCAGACAGGATCCCCAGGGTTCCCCTATGATAATCAGGCTCCCGCACCCTCTTCAATCCCTCGTGACCCTCCAGCAGTGGCTTTTCCGCCAGGGTCTTCTTCGGGGTTCGTTCCTATGGATTTGGGGGGGAGGGGGAACAGTAGGCCTGTCAGCCGGGGGTAACCTGGACAGGTCCTTAGATAGTACCCCAGATATTAATTTTTGCTTGCCTGTTTTTATAACCTCTGTAGGAGCTGAATCATCCCTACCACTACGTGTGCGTCCTCTTATGTTCTTGAATGGTGGTTTAACCGTCCCTCACACTGTTGTAGACCCCTTCTTGCATGCTGATGAACTCTTGAATGTCTCTGTGTTGGTAGATAGCGGTGCGGCTAGCTCCTTTGTGAGCGAGGCCCTAGTTAGACGTTTAGGACTAGTCCCTACCCCTCACACCAAACCCGTTACTGTTCATTATGCTGATGGTCGCACCAGTCATTCCCCGGGTACGGTGTCCCTTCCCATGGTTATACAAGGACGTACTGTCAACCTGACGGCCACTATAGGCCCTATCACTACCGCTGATGTATTACTAGGATTAGATTGGCACCAGGATAATAAGATTACTATTAATTATGATACCATGGTCATTTGGTTTCCAGATAGCTCTTACTGGGTACCTGAACGTCATTATAGATTGGAAAATTTATCCTTGGTAGATATTACTCCTCCTACACCTGTTGATCCTCCTGTAAGACCTATACCTGAAGTAATAATGTCAAATGACGAATTACGTTCTGAATTAAAGCAAAATGGATACCTATTATGTATGTTCCTTCAGTTAGAAGTACAACAGATACCTATCACTAACAATAGTGTGGATATAGATGTAAATACAGTGGATACAATAGGAGTAGGATTTACTGAAAATGAAATAGTAAGATACATGGCTGTGATAGATTCCTCAAAAGTATTTGAAGAAAAGACTCCTTCTTATCCTCCTCCTCGTTCTGTTTTACACCGTGTAGTTATCAAGGACGGTGCAGTTCCTACGCACTCTCCGATGTATAGAATGGGCCCTACCGAGTTAAAGGAACTAAAACAGATTTTAGTGTCATTATTAGAAGCAGGATTGATAGAGCCTAGTAACTCCCCCTACTCAGCTGGTGTCCTGTTAGTTCCTAAGCCAAATGGCAAGTTTCGCCTAGTTACTGATTATAGGAAGTTGAATGATATTACTGTGAAATCTAAATACCCTCTACCTCGTATTGACGATATATTTAATAAGGTTAAAGGTTCCACTTGTTTCACAGTACTGGATTGTGCGGATGGTTTTTGGCAGTTGCGGATAGCTCCTGAGGATTGCCATAAAACCGCCTTTGCTACCCCTTTTGGTCATTACCAGTTTAGAGTAGCGGCTATGGGACTCTGTAACTCGCCTGCCTCTTTTCAAATGTTAATGAATGAAGTGCTTAGACCTGTTATGGGAAATTCTCATCTTCCTCAGGTGTCCTCTGATCTAAAGGATCCCTCCTTCTCCTCTGTTTCTTTATCTGAGCATGACCGTTCTTGTGCTCAAGCTTACTTAGATGATATTCTTATTTACTCTCCTGATTTTGAAACGCACCTACGTGATTTAAAGAAAGTATTAGAAATAATGGCTGAAAATTCTTTGTGGGCGCGCCGTGCTAAAGTGCGTTCGGGTAGGAGTGTCCCATTTTTAGGGCACGTTCTGTCAGATGCCGGGGTCGCTACCGACCCGGATAAAACTAAGTCAATTCAGGAATGGCCTACTCCTACCGACGTTAAAGGTGTACGTAGTTTCCTAGGAATTGCTTCTTACTATAGGCGTTTTATCCCGCGTTTCGCCACTATAGCAGCCCCTATTAATCATTTATTAAAGAAGGATATCCCCTTTGTTTGGAGTAGTGAGTGTCAGTCTGCTTTTCAGTGCCTAAAATCCCTACTCCTTTCCCCTCCTGTACTCATCCTACCGGATACTACTAAACCCTTTGTTGTGGCTACAGATGCTAGTAAAGTAGCTATAGGTGGTGTCCTTCTCCAGGATCAGGGTCAGGGCTTACAGCCAATTGAATATATCTCTAGGACAATGCTCCCTGCGGAGCGTAACTATCCCGTCCACCAGCAGGAACTCTTAGCGGTGGTGTATTGTTGCCACGCGTGGCAGCACTTCCTTAAAGGTGCTCAATTTGATGTCTGCCTGAATGAACCCTGTGAGCTAGATCCTTATAGGTTAGTTATCCAAACGGATCATCGTCCCCTTACCCATCTTCTCTCCCAACCCAACCTTACCCCTCGGCAAGCGCGCTGGATGGAATTTTTAGCACAGTTTTCCCCTTTTAAACTTCAGTATGTCAAGGGTGTAGATAACATAGTACCAGATGCACTCTCTCGTCGTGCAGACTATTCCTTCTTCGAGGACCTTGATGTTCTCAATATTACTCTAGTTCCTACTACTATGGGTGTAACCCCTTATGGTGAACTACCTGATGATGATTCCTATGCCTACCTCTTTCATACAGCTGTTCGCATGCCTGATCTCCTTTCTCACGTAGGACTCTCTCTCCCGTGTGAGGCCCTTCCTGTGGCCTCGGTGGGGGGGGAGGGGAAAAATAAAATTTCTATACCGCTTAGCCATATAGCGACTAGGTCAGGAAAGTCTTATGAAAACGTAGTCCCCTAGGACCTCCCCTTCTCTTCGGCAAGGCGGTAGGAGATCTCTTTAAACCTGTTCTGGATACTTCTGTAGCGATGCCTACCTCTGATCTTGAACGCCTTATTAGTAGATTTACGGCCACTGAGCCGGAAGCATTAGCTGCCATTGCTGCACATCCCCAACAATTAGGCAAGCACCCTTGTAAATTTGTAGGTGGGTTTTTATATGTGCAGATAGCAGATTCTCCCCCTCAATGGCGCCTGTATGTCCCTCCTATCTGTCGCTCCTCCTTGCTCTTTGAGTTGCATGACTTAGCTGCTCACCAGGGTGGTAAACGGGTACGGGACCTAGTAGCCCGCTCTTATTACTGGCCTTCCCTTTATAAGGATGTGGATGAGTATGTTAGAACTTGTCAATCTTGCCAGGAAATGAAACCCAATAATGTAGGACAGATAGCAGAACCTAGGACCTTGCCTGACCCTATCATGCCTTGGGATTCTATCATGATGGATTTTGTAGGACCTTTTAGAAAGAATGATAGGGGCAATGCCCAAATCCTTGTGTTCATAGATCGTTTTACTCGTATGTGCCATCTTGTGCCGTGTCCTTTAGAACTCACCGCACGTGATTGCGCACGCCTATACCTCAATAATGTATATAGATATCATGGATTGAGTAGGCAGTTTATTAGTGATAAGGATAAATTATTTACCTCAGATTTTTGGCAGCAGTTTTTCGCTGCCATCGGTACCAAGGTTACCTACGGTACTGCCTACCACTCCTCCTCCTCTCATTTAGTAGAGCGTCTTAATAGAGTAGTAGAAGAAGCGCTTAGGCACTATGTTAATGGCTCGGGTAGTGATTGGGAGGATTATTTATGTTTGGTAGAGTTCTCCCTCAACAATTGTCCCCAAGCTGCGCATGGATATACGCCCTTCTTCTTAGATACTGGGAGACAGCCCCTTACCCCTACCTCTCTCTTAGCTAGTCCTCTACGGGACAAGGATGATGTGTCCCGAGATACTGTAGAAGGTGTACAGTCCTTACTAGATAGAATGAAAACTGCTCATGACCACGCGATCTCAGGGTATCAAAAAGCTCAGGCTAAGTACCTTGCTAGGTTGCGTGCCTCCTTAGATAGACGAGCACCTGAGATAGAAGTAGGAGATCTAGTATTAGTAGAAGGCCCCCGTGTTGGCCGTTTTGCTCATAAGTTTGAAGCAGAACTGAAGGTCAAACTTAGGCCTGCCTTCTTAGGACCCTTCCATGTGTTGTCTAGGGTAGGAAATTTCTTGTATAAGGTCGATATCCCTACCTCTTGGCAAACGCATTCAAACACCTTCCATAGGAGCCAGCTTAAACTGTACCACCCTAGTACGTTCGCTGGCAGGGAGTTAGCGCCTGCCCCTTTAGAGCATAATCCTGACACTGGGGAAGTAGAAGACGAAGTAGAAAGCATCGTGGCCCATCGAGATATCAAAAAGGGCCGCGGTACCCAGCGTCAGTATAAAGTGAAGTGGATGTATGCTCGTAGTGAAGTAGATAAGGTTTGGTATACGGAGAGTGAGCTAGATGGGTGTAGTCGCCTGCTGCAGGAATATAAAACCCTGCACAAGCTCTAGTCGTAGGCCTTCTCCTCTCTTATGTTATGTCTGCTGTCGACGGGTGGTTGGTTGTCCCCTCCCCTCCGCAGCCGTCATGACAGAGCCTACCCCTCCGGCTGAGAGCCCGCTGCCGTCCCTGCCCCTACCGGACCCTGAGCTGTATTTCGAGGCCCTTCCGGGCCGTTGGGTGTCGCGATCATGTTACCGGGGTGGCGTTGTGCAGCCGGCCCTTCAGGCCCAACATGCGAGCTTAGTCAGGGCGGCCCTCTTCGGGGTCACGTGGTATGGTCCTTCCCCTGATGAGCCGCACCAGCTTGTCCTGCACGGGTTCGATGATGCCGGACACTGTTTGTTGGGGTGTGGTTCCAGCTGTCCCGCCTTGGGGCAGATAGATGCGGTTCTCCGGTGTTGCCGTGTGTTCTCCTACCTCTCCACTCCTGTGGGCCGTACCTGCCTACGGGAGGTGTTCCCGTGGCTTCCAGCTGAGGGTGATGCTGAGGTAGACGAGAACCCCTGCGACCTTTTACGGGCCGTAGAGTTCATGGAGATAGCTGATCAGTCGGCGGGACTAGCGGTTAGTGGTCCTACCCCTTCGGGCGCCCCAGCCGAGGTACATTATACTCCAGATTATTCTGCCTCGAGCGCTGCGTCCGCCTCCTCGGTGTCTGTCCCTCCCTCTCCGGTCCCGTCGTCCCCTCGGTCGACCCGGGATGTCGCAGTGGAGCCTACCCCTTCGGGTTTGCCTGATCCTCTTTCGGCGACGGTCTCGGCTATGCAGGCTCAGATCCAGTCTTTGACCACGGCGTTTGGGGCCTTCCTTGCGGCCCAGGCGCAGGTCCCGGCCACGCCGGCTGGATCCGCGCCCCCTACCCCTTCTGTCGCCCCGGCGACTACGGCTTCGCCCGCGCCCCCGCCTGCGCCCGCGGTCGCTGTGGTTCCGGCGGCTCCTGCGACTCCTGCTGCCTCTGCGCCTGTTACCGCTCTACCTGCGCCTACGCGGGAGTCTCCTGCCCCTGTTAGCTCGCCCTCCGTCGCTGCTTCCGAGCCTCCTCCCGCTCAGGCGCAGACGTCGCGGGGTTTCTTTGGCGATACTAGCGGGCTTCCCAGACTTTGGGAGGGTGGTCCTCCGCAGAGGATTCCGGTTCCTGACTGGGGCCTGGATGGTAGTCAATCTTATGCAGGACTGCCTGTCCCTACGGGCCCCATTTTCAACATGTGGCCTGAGGGTGCACCGGCAACGGAGACCGGCGCGCCTGCGTCGTTGGCGGGTCCGTCACGGCCCTCTCTGGCTTCAGGTCCGGCGCGACCTCCTGTTTTACCAGTGCCCCCTGCGTCGGTGTCGGCTCCTGCCCCTGCGTCAGCCCCTGCTCCGGTCCCTCCTCCTTCGGCCTCGCGGTCTTTGGCCGCGGTTGTTCGGTCCACCGGTCAGGATCCTCGCGCCACCCGCGCTGCCGATTCCCTCAGGGAGTTGTCCCAGGGTGATCGGGACAGGGCTCCTTCTGTGGTGCACGCGACGCCGGAGTCGCGTGACACGCCCATTCCGGGGTATGGTATGTCCGCACTCGCCTGCCGACAGTGTGACCTGCCGCGCGCCTCTGCTGAGCTTGCCATCTCTCCCATGTCCTATGGGTTCTCCCAGGTGTGTCGGGCGCCCCGGGATCGTGGCCTACCCATTGAGACTGATCGGCCTCCGTTCGACATGGTTATTTTAGCTGATCCGGTGTTCGAGGGTGAGATCCTGGTCCGGCGCGTCCTGTATCGCTGGGCGAGGCGCCACAACGACTTGGACACCTACGGTGGGTTTCAGTGGGCTTACCCTCCCCCTCTGGGCATTATGGCTTCGGATGCCCTTACAGTAGAGTTTCCTGCGGTGCCGGGTGCGGCGTACACTACGGTCCTCCAGCCCATCCTTGAGTGGGATGCCCGCCGCCCGGCGCCTATCCCGGGCCAGGGTCTAGACTCCCGCGGTCACCCTCCTCCTCGTGCCAGCGACTACCTAGAGACATTCGGGTCGCGACAGTGTGTTCGTCGGTGGCGCTCCCGCGAGGTTCGGCACATCCGGTTGTGGCCGTCCAACGTGGAGCCCCTGGTGGACCTGTTCTTCCCGACGGGTATGCGCCCTCGGATTCGGTATCATTGCCTCCTCCTGCGGGCCCTTTGCCTGATCGCGGTAGAGCCTTTCCTTCGCCTCTTTGCCTGTGGCTTTCTGGACTGGGCCCGTGGCCAGGTCGTCCTCACGCAGCATAGGTATTACTGGGCCTTCCTGGGCCTCTTTCCTGACGGCGTGTGGGCCGATGTTTTCCTCACTGTAGATAGGCATGACAATGTTGAGGATGTGGCTCACTACCAGGCCTACCTGGAGGTCCTGCTGGCCTCTCGTGGCACTTACCAGACGGATGGCCACTAGATAGAGGGCCTTAGGCCCGACCTGAGGGTGTTGTCCCTCCGGTATGTAGAGTCGCCCTCATATTCTGGCCAGTTGGTTGGCTGTTCTTGGTCCTTAGCGCTGATGTGTTTACTCTGTGTGTCCTGCCCAGTGCCGTCCCCCCCGGCCAGGACTCCGTTCCAGGCAGTTAGGGGAACCTACCACCAGGCTTGGTGCTGGCTAACCCTACACCACCCGGCGTGGTGGTGGAGACCGTGTGAACTATTGGTGCTTTGTATCTGGGATGGTCTATCGATTGTGTTGGTGTGTGCTGGGTGCGTTAGGATTATTTTCCTACCCCTCTGGTTCCCTCCTCTCTGCGTAGGGAGAGGGCTCCCTACCTTTTGTGGGGGGGAGGTGTTACGTCGCGTAACAATTCGTTGTAGTTACGGACGTAAATTAGGTCCTTGGCCTCGGTTGTTCCTAGGTTACGTGCAGTTCTAGTTTGGACATGATTGTCCCCGTAACAGTACTGTGGTATAGTGGGTGCCTTTGGGCGCCGCGCCGCGTACTATATTAGTGGTCCTTATCCTTTTGTAGAATGTAGTGGACAGGCGTGCATCTGTGCACCTGCTTGTGTTTCTGTGTTTCTGCAGGTGAGGGCCAGGTCGGCCCGAGCCTGTTGGACCGTTGGTGACCATTTATGCACGTTCCACTCCTTGTGTGGTCACTCGGCGTGTGTTAAATGAATTAGCACATATTAGCTTGGGTCACGGCAGTTTAGTTGTGTTTCCTTCCTCTTTTCCTGGAGTAAACGGGTTTGATTAAATGGCCTATGGCGTATTACAGTAGTACATATGTAAATGCATTGAGATCTGGTTCGTCTCGGTCGTCTTTCGCTAGGGGTGTAAATAGAAGCAGCCTCACTAGTTTAGGTAGTATCAGGACAGGTAGAGGTAGAGGTGGCGGCCGAGGCTTGCGGCGTAACACCAAGCATGCAATATATCATACAAAGAAAGCTGTACATCTACGAATCATAAGCCAGATGCTCACATTTCGGTGGGTTTCAGCTGCAAAAACGTACAGCGACGTGCAATACTCCCAGCAGCAACTCGCAACATGCCATGGAAGTGTTGTGGTATTGCCATGGAACTATAGCCATGTTGCCTGCAGTTGTGATGCCATAGACGTCAACCACGCTTGCATGACAGCATGCAGGCACGATGACATATTCCAAAAAAAGACACAATATGTCATCCAGCAGGTTGCCTTGTAACCCAGATTTCAAGGAAACTGCATAAACGATCTTCCACGTAGGTTGCTTCATGTGTGTTGCAGCACCTCCATGCACTTTGCGAAGCGCTCCCTTGTCTGCGCCTTCTGCGCACGTGTCGCCATTGTGTCGGGGTCCTCCGCCAGGCATTCTTCCAAGCAAGCCTGGGTCACACTCTCCGCCATGAACCCTGCCAGCTGCTCATGCAGTGACGTCACGAGCGATTCATGGCAGAGCATGGGTACTATGTCCGACAGTCGCCTGGTCACTATCTGCGCATATGAGAACAGATTTATCTGCATCCCTAGCACCGCCTCGTCCTCGTTGCCCACGCTCGCCACCACCTTGTTCATAAACTCCTCAAACACACCCGCCCCCCCCTCCTTGAGAATGCCCACAATGCCACCCACCGATGCCATGCCACCGTTGCCAACAGCGGCAGCACCATCGCCGATGGGCATGGTCTTTCGGGCATTCGCCTCATTGCCAGCCGCCGTGACCAACTTCATATACTGCGGGTTGAGGGTGAAGATGTGCGTCTCTGCCCTCGCCACCATGTCAAGAACTGACTTAAGCCCGCTCTCCTTGCTGTCCAGGAAGCGGGGCAGCATGTCCCCCTTGACTGTGTCCAGAAGGCTCGGATGCGCCCCAAACGCCTCATCCATGAGCACACCCACCACCTTCTCCACGTACTTGCGCAGGTCAGACACCAGGTCCTCAATCCCATCCTTGATGGGACTTGCGAACGCGCTCAGAACCAGCTGTTTGAAGACCGGCTGTGAGAGGAAATTCGGCAATGTGGCGCCCCGCGTCTCCTTCATCGCCTCCCGCACCGTGTCACTGTACTCAGCGCTCAGGAAGTCTGGCACTACGCCCGCCTCGCTGTCACACAAATAGGACGCGAACGCGTGATACAGCTCATAAGTCCTTGGGGCCACGTGCAGGTCGGGCCGGTCAGGTCTGGTATCCATGGCGTGTGCCATGTCCTTGAACCCCGATGACATCTTAATGATCGCCTCTGTAAAGTACTGCCGGCGCTCCCCCTCGCTGCCAAGTGTCGGCGCCAGCTCAGCGAGCTCCTTATCCAGGCGCCGCAGCTCCTCGCGCAGCTTGGCCTTGATCTTGGGCAGAAATTCGTCGATCGTCCGCTTTTGGACGGTCACGATGCGGCGCACCAGCTCGTCCGTCCCCCAATAGCGCTGCTCTAGCCCCTTGACCTCCTCCTCGGACTCGAAGAATTTTCGCTCCCGGACGCGGGCTTCCCTAATAGGAAGCTCTTCGTCGACCTCGGTCGGTGTACGGTTGCGGACCGCGATCATTCCCATCGCCACCTTAACGTTGCGGCCCTCGCCGCGCAGCTTCTCCTTGATCTTCATCCCTGGGCGCACATTGTCAATCTTTGTGACCACCACGAGCGTGCGCTTTCCCTCCGGGTCCACCTCGCGTGCCAGCTTGATCGCCTCCGTGTTGGCAAAGTCATCCACTGCCGGGACAGTGCAGAGAACTATCATCTGCTCCTGGCTGATGTATTCCTTCACCAGCTCACTGGTCTCCTTATGGATGTCCCTGTGCTCATCGTCGTAGGAGAGGTGCGTGATGCCAGGGAGATCAACTAGCGTCATCGTCGGGCCATCACGCTGGAAGACCTTGAGGTGAATGGGAGTCTTTGTAATCCCTCCACCGCTTCCAGCAATTTGATTTGTCAGCGATATTATCTTCTCAGGAATATCGGCTATTTCATCTAGCTTTTCCCCGTCACTAAGGTCTGCTGCCAGGCCGATGATGGCCCAGTCCCTGGTGTCGGGGTGGCCGCTGTAGCCCTCGAGCCGGAGCATCAGCGGGGCTCGTGTCGTGATGGTTGTGCCGCGCGGGAGACTGATGCCGGAGATAGACTCCAGCACTGACGACTTTCCGGACGACTGCGCACCGGCCACCACAATGCCAGGCACAGAGATGCCCTCGGCATTGAGGAGGCCGCGCACTTCCTCCATGGCGTCCAGCCTCGGTTTAAGCTTCTTTCTAATCTCTTCATTTATTTGCAGGGCGTCAGTGACGGTAAGGTGCCCCATGGCTGTAGATCCAAGGCGAAATTTTCTTTGGAGAGGGCTCTTTCACCCACAAAATCGTGACAAATCGTTATGCAAACAACTTATCCCCTAATCAAGGCTCAACAGTCAACCCACCGTCCTGTGACACTGCAGGCCGCGAAATTTTCCTGTACCAATGTATGCAACAGAGCGGCTTTTTGTGCAATATTGAATTTTCAACTGTGTTCAGCATCACACAGGCGTTCGTCAAGCCCTTGCTGTGTCCATCGAGACAGCCAGGACTATGAAAAATATTCGGTGACCAAGTCATTCAAACCTTTCCCCACCGGAGACTTCCGTCCACTGGCAGTCTGCACCGTCCTGAAAAGGGCATTCTGAATTTCTATGTAATCAATGAAATCCAAGCACTGACATCGACCCCCGGCCTAAAACTCAAAAATCGGCCATCCTCATTATTTAGCGGGTAGGAACAGGTGCCGATGATGGGACCTGTCGCCACTCACCGGGCGAATTTTCACTCGATCACCCGACATGACAGACCATAAATTATTGTAGCTGACCCGAGGCCACCTAGCACTTTGCAGGCTGCAGTGCTGGAGCAGTACTTGCCACGTGGCGTACATGGAAGCGCAGTAAACTTTTACTTCCGTTCGCCTGCAACGCGCAACAACGGGAGCTTCTCAAAGTCCAGACTCCGGCTGTCCGGCAAAGGCGGCAACGTGCCACGCGGCACGGCATTCCCGCCTGAAATGACCTGCAGAGTGCAGAAGGACCCCTTCGCGGCTGGCAGTAGAAAATTTCCCACCGACGTTTCGGTCAACAGCTCGAGCACTCTTGACAACGTCAGGAAAAAATGCACACACGTGCACGTCTTGGTGGAATGCACACCTCTAGCGGGGCACGCTGCTGCATATGATTATTTCAAGCTGCTTGCTCCCACCCCCCTGCTAAGGTTTGGTTTTGTGAAGTCTTTCTGCTGCCGATGTTGTATACCTGAATCGTTCAATAATTGCCATGGCGTCGGACAGTCCGCAGCCCATGGACATCGCAAGCGAAGCCGAGGAGATGGCGGCAATGGACCGGGTGCTTACACGGCTTGCGCTTACCGAAGAAAATAAGTTAGAAAAGGTCTTAGAGAAGCTGCTGCCTCGCATAATTCCGCAGGTCGAAACTAAGTATGAGGCTGTCAAGAGAAAGGTAAGCACCTTATTTGATATATGATGAATTAATATTAATTCTTGTATCCATGAGCGAAGATCCATGCAGACTCGTCAAAGTCGTCAACCGGACTTTCCTGCTGCAACTGTTGTTTTTAATATTTGTGGAGCTACGATCCGCCTTCTTCTCAGATTTAACAATGCACGGGCACAATTGTGCGTACTTCAACCATTTCTTGCAGGTCATGGAAATACTGAGCCACATAAACAACCGAGTCAGAGGGCAGATGAGCATAAAATTGCCGCTGCAGTCGCTCATCGAGCAGTACACGAGCGGCGAGGGAGGCGCCATGGCTAAGAGCTTTGCCATAATTTACGTCGAGATGGCCATGGACCGAAGCTCGCCTGAGGTATGTGCCGCGAGTTTTTCGAAACGCAGATGTCAAATATTCTACCACTCCCTATCTCTTTTGAGAACGAAACGTGTTTTTTGCCGGCAAGTCTTCTACTCTACGCACAAGGGCACCTGCACTCTGGGAAGGCTTTTGCTTCCTCACTATCATGCTTCTACTGTTCTATTGCCTTCACGTCTGTGCTGCCTACCCTGACGTCAGAACAAGTGGGATGCTGTGCCCTTGCTGCTCCAAGGCGTGTCGACTCGGCCCGCACAGCACCAGGACATTCTCCTGCGCCTGGCAGTGCAGGTAAGCCCCATGCACGCACTGCTTGCTACCTATGCTGCCGTACAGGCAGTTCTCGTCTCAGGAATTGCACTACGCCCGATCTGACGAGGGGACGGTGGCCACTTCTGTCACCATCCCCCAATACCTGTTCCAGATTCTACTTACCCACGTGACCAAATGGGCTACAGCGTGCATTCTTTCCTTAAGCTCTCATTCTTAATCTTTCACCTGACCCCTCGGCCAACATCGTGCCGCTGCCACCTGGCCCATGCGCCCCATTTCGCATATATCTGCCACCTGGCATGCCCCCCCAGGCGATGGAGATCTGTGGCTCCGAGCACGGCTTCCCCACCTCCCTGCTGGGCAACGCCGTGTCGGCGGCCGCTGCCCTGGAGAAGAAACTGCCCTTTGTTGCGGTGGAGGCGGACCGTGACGCTCTTCTGGCGTACGCGCTCGAGTGCCTCCTGTACATGCGCACGGGGGCTGCCGAGGACGGGTAAGGAGCGTGTGGACTGGGGGGGGGGGGGGGGGGGGGGGGGGGGGGGGGGGGGGCAAGGTTGTGCGGGGAGACGGCGGACAAGGACAGTTGGGTGGTCTGGTTCGGGGGGGGGGGAGGGAGGAACGGGTCTGCCTGGTGTTGACAAGAATGGGAATGATGATGGTAAGGGGGCAAGAGGGCAAGGGGCGGCTGAGGCCTGGTAGGGTGCCGGGTGGGAAGGCACGGCGGAGGATGGACGTAGGGGATGGATCAGGGGAGGAAGGAGATTGTCTGCTGGCACCTGGGAACATTTCCATTCATTGCCGGTATGCCATCTCAAGGTCTCCCGCCCAGTGCTCTTTCCATCAGAAGCTTTTCGTGTGCGATGCATGGTTCCTTGCACATATGAAACAGACAGCCTTCTATTCTCGCCCGTCCGAGTCCGGGCACAAAAAAAGGGTGGGTAAGCAATAAAATCAATAAAATAATCATAACCACAATACAGGGTGGGCAAGTCATAAAATATAAGTGGCAAAGCGTCCAAACTAGGAATGGGACGGGGCTAGATCTGGGGTTGGCTCGACCGTTTGGCAAATTGGAAAGATTGGTGGTTTGTATGGTCTCACGTATGGCCCCTGCTGGATGGGCGTCTGTTGCAAAACGTTGGCTCATGGACTGGTTGGCTGTTGTGTCCCGAATATCTGACTTGTGCCTTGTCCCTGTGGCATGTGGCATGCCCCCTGCAGCACGCCGGTCGCCCCGCCTGGCATGTCCCTGGAGCAAGCCAAGCGTGTCATGGGCAAGGAGCCGATTCCTGTTGACGTGCTCCCCAAGCGCAAGGTAAGGAAACTAGGGAGGCTTTTCTTAGCGCCATCCATTACCCATGTACCAGCTTTGGCATATCCCTATGGGATGTTCTTTCTCCCCAAGGCCCAAGCGCAAGGGAGTAAAATGCTGCTACGGCTCCTGTGTCGCTTTGGCCTGGCATATCCCTAATTGGCTTATCACTATATGGTGTGCTCCCCCAGCGCAAGGTGAGGCAAGGAGGGAAGCTCTCTCATGCCACCGACCGCTTGTCCCAGAAGGCACCACTGTCCCTGAGCCATTTTCTACCTAGCTGACCACACCAAGGGCTTGACGTTCCAGCCACAAGTGCAGAGCACGTGCATGGCACCGATTCCTGGCGATTTCTTTTTTTAAATCAGCAGTTCTGCTATTGGATGCTCTACGCCAGGGACCCGCTACTCGCAGCCGCAACTTTTTCCCGTCCAGGTCCCGCTATGGAATTCGGACATGCGGATGCAGGTACCCTGTGCCCTGTGGCCATAGAAGAAAGCTCCCTCAAGTATCACGTGATGTATTGTATGCATGTGTGGCTTATTAATTCCATGTATGTGTGGCTCATTACTTCTATGTATGTGTGGCTGCTGCTGGGTGATTTTGCTAGACGTCAATTCACGGTGCAAAGAAGAAAGTGGCAGTGTGTGCCTGTATGTGGTGCCTGTCAAAGCACGCATGCAAGTGCGCATGCCTTGCGACGGTGTCTCGGTGGACATCGTCGTGCTGCAGGGCACGTCTCGTAGAGGAAAGTTCTCGCAGGCTCCAGTGTTTGGCAGGCCCAACGCGTATCGCCCCTCCGAGAGAGACGGGTGGGTCATGCTGTTCCCCGTAATGGAGGAGTGCTACGTTGTTCCTTGCCCCTGCATGCCTGACCAGCACATGCTGTTGCGATCCCTGGGACGGCTTTCCACTTGGTCCCATGCTTGCGTCCGTACGATTGTGATGGTCTGCTGCCAGCTGGGCATCCTCAACGTGCTGGCCGAGCTGAACCTGGCGCCTGCGCTGGTGTACCGGCACTTCATGGTCGCCTCCAATGATGGGTAAGCCCTGAGGTCGGCACGGCAAGGGTTTCCCTTTTCTAGTAGCCAGCTGGTATACTAGTTTTTCATGATTTATTACATAGAAATCGATCCAACAGGGCACGACCCCTGGGAGGCCTATCTGTCAGCTATCTTTACAGCAGGACTTCGGGATGAAGCAAACACGAGGTCGCAATTCATGGATCCTCGCCTGCAGCGATACAGATTCAAGGTCATAAGCTGCCAGGCCTTGCCATTGGTTAGTCTTCGCGGTAGACCTCATGTTCAAGGGCTTGCATGCGCCAGCGTAGCGATTCCCACAAAGACTTTGCCACGATGTTCCTGGGAGTGCCATTTTCCCAACCATCCCTTTAAAAAAATGGCCAGCGAGACAACCACAACCACTTTCAGTAGTCGCTTAGTTCCCTTGCCTTAGTCCCCCGCGTGCATGCCTTTAATCCGTGGCATGGCACGTTTGCTTGCGTGTGTTCGTGTACATTGCTATGGCCGCGGGGTGGATGTCGCCGTCCCTCTCAGGGACCACCGTGTGGCGCGGCGGGGCGAGGAGCTGTTCAAGCGCAGGGCGGCGAGTGCGGATCTGGAGGACGCCGCGTTGGTCAAGTCGCTGTTCGCGCTGTACATCGGTACGCGGGCTTGATGTTGTGGGGTGGTGTTTCGTGTGTGTGTGTGTGTGTGTGTGTGTGTGTGTGTGTGCGTGTGTGTGTGTGCTTGTGCGTGTGCTTGTGCGTGTTTGTGACACTGTTGGCATTGTACATCAGTACGTGGGCTGGCTGTATTAAATATTGACAACTTCGTGGGTAGTTCTCATGATGGTCGCCTAGCACCAATGTGGATTCAGGAAATGCTGCAAGGGTCATCAACGCTATTGGAGTTAGTTTTGCTGTTTCATTTAGGCACTCGTTTCTTTCGCTAATTGCTTGTGTTAGCACCGCTGTTTTCCCTAGCGTTTCGATATCCCAGATGGAAAAATGGGTTAACAAACGCATGTGTTCGAGTCTTCGCAACGTAAAGACAGCGTAGACCAACAAACAGCCTGTTTTGAAAGGTCGATTTCTTGGCCCGCTGTTATGCTTGCAGTAATGTCACCATTCACAGACTGCAAAGGAAAGTCGGATGGAGTTCGGGGCTTTTGTAGTCCTTTTTTTTTGCAACGATTTTCCCTTCTGGGCATGGGAACATGTTCCCTGTCCCCTTCATCCTTCACGCTCCACTTTGCCTTCTCGCTTGCGTCTGCAGGCAACAGCCACCTGGCGCGTCTGCCAGCAGAGCAGAAGATCTCCCCTGCGAGCCCCTCCCTCAAGGTGCTGCTGATGTCATCCTTCACCCGCTCGGTGCTGGCGGCCAACTCCTTCCCCTCCACGCTGCATCCCATCTTCGACTGTATCTACGGTAGGTTCTGGCGTCTACCACGCTGTGGTTGCATGCCAGGTGGGCATGCGTGGCAGCTGGTAGCAGCAAGGTCACGGATACTCTGTCCTCAGACCCGCGAGTGTCAGTTGCTCCTTAGGCATCCTTGGTGGTTTGGTGCACGACCTAGTCTATTCTTCAGGATGGAGGTAATGTCTTCACCTGGATCGCATGGTTCTGCATGCGGCACGGGTCTTAGAGGCGTCGTGTGTGCTGCATTTGCCAGCATTTGGTGGTTATGCTTTTCACCTTTGTGATTTGCAATTTGTTAGTAGTATGAGCACACTTCACTGCTTCGCACGTCCCGTTGCCGTTGAAAACGCCGTCATATCTTCACGTCAAGTTGGTCTTCCAGCTTGCGTGGCCTACTTCGTTGAGTGATCGGCGATTGGACGGAACTTGACTGCAATAGCTTCATGCAGTGCAGCATCAGGATCCAGCGCTGCAGCATTCAGAAAGCCAGGGAATGCTTGAAGACGGCACAATACGTCAAGATAGTGTGCCAACTTGCAGGCAGTCGTGAAGGTGTGCATACTACTGTGAATGTGTGCCATTGGTGCGAGGTGTGCATACCTCTCTGACCGTGGTACCTGCTATCTGACACCTGCTCTTGTCCGTGCATGTGTGGGACGCCTCACCCCATGCCCTTGGATGCCTCACCCCAGGGGCGAACACCACGCCGCGACTCAAGCAGATGGGGATGGAGTTTGCTGTGTGGACGTTCAAGCATGTGAGCGGCGGGGCATGGCGTTTATTTGAAGCTGCATCGCTCCATGCGCCTCCCATTGCATTCAGCGGGTAGAAGTTGACCTTGTCGTGCTGTTTGTAGTTGCAGCATTCTTGCAGCTGTATGGTTTCATGTGTTGCTTTTAAAGGGAGCACCTGAGTGGCTTCGTGACGATCCCATGGAACCGTGCTAATGGTAGTCTTTTGATGTTACTGCTGTCAGATGGAGTTTCTTGCTGGTGCAAGACAGTAGGCCGCATGATTCTTGCGATGGCTGCGGATGCTTCCCTTGTCAACTCGCGTCTGATTAGCACGTAGCACGCTTTCCCACGCCAGTGCAGACTCAAGCATAAATCCTGTAATAAGTTGGAAGTTGTTTCATCTCTGATGCAGGACGCTTGATATGCTTGCGGCAGGTACGCTTGCAGCAGTGCCATCTAGCCACATGAGATGCCTGCGCCGGTGTTTGCCTCTTTTCCCGGCGGATGCACATTCTTATGGGATACTCGGCACCCTTGAGGAAGTTCGGTTGTGGGAAACCTGGCCACACAATTCTCTTAAAATCAAGGGGACGCGCAGCGTGAGGTTTTGTTGAGAAAGGGTTTATTGAGCCTTCAGGAATGAAAGTCACGTGGAAAATGTTCGTACTGGTCTCTCTGCAATGCAGGGCAAATGAATGATCATAAGGTTTTTGCAAGCTTGATGCCCCGTACAACCTTCAGCTGAATGGTGTTGTTCTTGTTGATGCACTGGTACTCTACCACCAGCGTGGGTACCCCCATCTACGCGGAGGGATGTCGCCTGAATATTTTAATCGTCGCTGTTGGGGTCTCGTCATTAACTACTGCTGCCCCTACCCACTGGCGTGCCCACTTGGTGTGGTCACTTGGCATGCTTACTTGGCGTGGCGCGGTGACGTCTGCCAGGCGCGGGATGACCAGTTGCAGCTGCTCGCGCCGATCGTTCTGGACGGAATGATCAAACTGCTCAAGTCGGGCGAGCCGGAGCAGGCTGGTGAGGGGCGGTGGCAGAAGCAAGAGCAGCAGCGGCAATAGTGAGAGCAGCAGCAGCAGCAGCAACACCAACTAGAAGCTGCAAACTTGACTGAGTAGTCATGTGGGATGGATGCGTGGCCCTGGCGCTACCCACGATCTCCCATGTATGCGTCGTGCCACCGTTATCGTGACAATGCAGTGCTGAGTTCATCGTAGATTTCCAGGCACGAATGCAAAATCGTGGTGTGGATGTGCGAAGTGGTGACACTTTTCCCCACTCCACGCGTTACTTGATGTGAGGATCGTGACGTGGTGTGCCACGCATCCTGCCAAGTGGCATGGGCGGTCTAGGTGGTCAAAGCAGCTCATGCATCCCCTGCAGGCACATACTCAGGCCATTGGCCGCCTGTTAACCCAGTGGGGAAAGCATATGGCGAAAGCATGTCAGGACTTGTGGCGCTGCATCTAGGGTTGCGCTGTTGCCAACTGGACCCCAGGTTTGGCTGGAGTGTAATTTTTTATTGGAGCGTGGAAGGTTTGATAGGAGTGCTCCTTGTTGCAGCCTGCTCTAATAGGAAGGGCTCATGCATCTTTGCAGGGTAATGCTTTGGGCAGTGCAGGCAGCGTGGGCACTGCATGATGGCTCGAGCGACTCTGCCTTGCTTGTCATGTACGAACAGACGCAGCGATAGTAGCGGTGCATTAATATAACTTCAGTGCACGGGGGTCCTCGTTTTTATTCGTAGTCATCTCTACCATGGGACTCGCTTTGCATTTTTGAATAGGCTTTTAACAGCCTACTAATTATTTTTAAAACGGAGCCTGCCATGCCTAATTGACCCCATCCCTTGCCCTGTGCTGTGGCTCCATGGCACCCGTACTACCTTGCTCCAATAGACACGGCCACCTCGCAGCTGCGGGGCTTCACCTACTCTGCCATCGCCCAACTGGCCTCACGCTCGCCGCAGCTCTTCAGGTGGGTGGCGTCCTTTTTTTTTTTCATGATGCATGGATTGCAGGGGAAGAGGGTTCACTAGCCCAGTTATTGACTGGGGTAGTGAGCCTCCCAGCCAGGCAGAGCGTGCCGCGGAGGGGCAAACTCGTTTGCATCGCTTCTTTGCCTAAAAAATGGCGAGTCGTTTTGCGCTGGTGTCTCATGCCCTTTGATGCGTCCAGCGGTGTAGGGATGTATAAATAGCTCAATGGCATCATATTTCTTTGTCAGGGGTCTGTACATGCTTATCCATGCCCTGCAGTCACAAATACCATCTCATCACGGGGTTGAAGCAGCCCTCGCCCTGCAATGAAGCCGTAATGTACACTGAAACACGCATTTGTCTCGTTGAGACTCGTTCCCTCCCTCCCAGATGGGCACGTGCCAGTGAATCGCCCAGATGCAGCGCTGCCCACGCCTTGAAACCAAGCTATGCACCGTTTGTGACCAAACATCCCTTTGTCGTTTCCCCTTTGTCATTTCATTTCCCCTTCCGCAGCTCCCAGATGGATGCCTGCCCATGAATGAAAGCATGAATGACAGCATGCTCTCTCTCTCTCTCTCTCTCTCTCTCTCTCTCTCTCTCTGTGTGTGTGTGTGTGTGTGTGTGTGTCTCTCTCTCTCTCTCTCACACACACACGCACACACACACACACTCACACACACACACACACACTGCAATGCAACAATGCTGCACCATTCCGCCTGTTACCAACCATCTACGCGTGTGTCCTCAGCTCCCAGATGGACCTGTGCCGCCAGTTCTTCGGCGCGCTCAACCGTGAGCCGCCACCTGTCCGCCCCAACGTGCAGGCCGCCGTCAGCGCGCTGGCAGCCGCGTTCAAGGTGGGTGGTCAGTGCGGTTGAACTTGGACGAGGCTGGGGGTGGATGCGGTCAAGATTGGATGTGTTTAAGATTGAATGAGGTTGTGTTAAGATTGGATGAGGTTAGGGTCGGGCTGGACGGTGGTGGCTTGTTAAGGTAAAGGGAGTGGGCAGAATTGTGGACACGTTTTTGACATGGCAGCAAGTGGATAGAGTGTGGCTGTCTTCAAGCTAAATATAGAGCGGGCAAGGTGCCCTGCCGCCTCATGCATGCCTGCAAATTGATATAGAAATACATTCCTATTCTAGTACTACGTTTGTAGTCACAGGCCTTTCTGTAGGGGTCCGGCCCAGTTGACCCTGTGTTTTCCCAGAATTTTCCATGGCATTCCGCCAAGTTTTTCCATGGCGCTGCATTTTCCATGGCAGCTTGCAGTCAGAAGCTTACCCATTGTGTCATCGCTGATCCGCAGGTAGTAAGTTTGTTGAGGGTCTCAACAGGGTGTTACCCAAATACACCTACTACTGTCGTGCGCTGTCTTACAGAAACATCACAAGACACGTCCCCCCCCGCCCCCCTCTGACTTCAAGATGTAAATTTACGTTGCAACGTTTAAGGAGGGCTAGAATCGCCCTTTCAAACTATGTGTACTACCCGTGGCCCTTTCCTGAGGAGTGCATGAGGAAGTGATTGCTTTTGTCAAGTGGGGCTTGGCTGTGGCTGGCGGCTGTCTCGGCGGGACGCCCTGTCCTTTGTCTGTTGCAGGGTGCGAGTGCGCAGGTCATGGAGCAGGTGGAGGAGCTCATGCTGACACACGGGGAAAAGGTAACCTGCATGCGCAAGCATAAAAACCCTGGAACTCAACACCTAAGTCCATCACGTTGGCATGGGGTCATTTCTGCGCAGCTGGTCAATTCTTGTCGTCCGTGTTCGCTTGTCCCTCTCACAGTTTGATAGGGACATGCGCCTGTGTCTTTATTTCGCCCCGACCTCGTTTGGCCAGTGTGACAGGCAATGAGCCCACAAACAAACACACAAACACATGTCCATCTTGAGGCGCATGCATGTTATGACAACTTCGAAGTCCAGGATTTTTTCTCCATGAGCCTGAGGCACTACCCTGGTCAAAATAGACCATGGGAGCAGAAACCTATTGTGCGTGTGCAGCTTCAATTCTTGCAGTGTTTTCAATCTGTTAGGAGCCACCTGGCGTGCTGCGTGTCCGAATGTATGGGGTGTGTTTTACTCCCAAGTTCTGGGAGTAGTGTCAGCACACAGCTTGGAGTGATCCAATTTACCATGTTACTGGTATTGGAATTGCCTATCCTTCTCCCCGTCACCCTGCATCTGTTCCAAACTTTCCTCTCCCTGCTCCCTCAGGGCGAGGGCCCCAGCAAGTTCTGCGCGGTCCAGTGGGCCAACCAGCTGTTCCCCTTCAGCAACCCGACCGCGCGCTACGTCTGCCTGCTGGCCGCCGGAGACAGCAAGCTCGATGTCAGGTGAGTTCATACCAAGTACTCACCCACACAGTAATCATATTCTAAATAATGCCTGACGTAAGGCGAGATAGGATGTGCGTGACGCGCAGAAGATGGTGAAGAATCCATCTGGATTCGTTGGATGCGCCGTGACATGCACGATGTGAAATGCGTTAGCCCATCCTGCTTGAGATGACCTATTTTTGGGAGACGTTTTTGGAAAACCACCTCTGATATCGTTACAATTTAGCTAATGTAGTATTGTTACAATATTGGGTTCCAGTCTGATGTGTCCTATGTGTCCTACAGGGTGGGAAGCGCAGGCTGCTCAGCGCCCACAGGCACTGTAGCGAGTGGCGAGTGGCGACACACTGAATTTTATGTCAGGATTTTTTCACTATTTGCCACGTTCGGGACTTGACAATTTCCTGGGTCATGGCCTTGGCCGTTGGTAGCGAGAGAACGTGCCGTTACCCTTAAGCAATTAGGCCAGGAGTTGCGATACTTTTCGACTACATTCTAGTAATGCGTCACGACTTTGCCAGAACATCTTTTCCACCCATGTTTTCTGATTTAGTATGGACGTTGTACAAATATATTTCCCTGATGTAATTATAAATCGGTGCAGTGGCTGGTTCCTTATATGGCTGTGTGAGTCCGTACAGTACCGCTGTGAATTGTGCCGGGATCCGCGCTTCGCGCCATGTCAGTGTCTGGCGCTGCCTTGGAGGCGTAGAGCCTTAGTGCCTACATGCCGACGCCGCGCCTACTCAGTACTTGGTGTCTAGACGACCTGTACTCATGTAGGTGAGCGCCGCGCCACCTTTTCAGTGGTACTGCCTTCACATGCATGATGCCTGTGATGTTGGCCGTGTTGTCGACTTCAAGAGTCCTGCACCGTAGATTGCCATATGGATGGTCGGCACAAGTGTTTTGCCTTGTCAAAGGCGAAGTGTCCCACATTCAGCGTACCTAGTTGGTCGCCGCTCTACAGCCTGTGGCTTATGTCTGGCTATGGCCGCGTTTGCCTGTGTCTTTCTTAGCCTTGTTGGCTAGGATGTTTATTTAGCCTTGTTGGCTGTAGTCAGTAGGCAGCGCCGGACACTGACATTTCGCGAAGTGCGGATGGCGGCACAATTCACAGCGGTACTGTACGGACACACATAACCATATAAGGAACCAGTTACTGAACCGATTTATAATAACATCGGTCAGGGACATATATTTGTACAAGGTCCATACTAAATCAGAAACAATGTATCTAAAAGATGTTCTGGCAAAGTCGTGACGAATTACTAGATTGTAGTCGAAAAGTATCGAAACTCCTGGCCTAATTTCTAAAGGGTAACGGTACGGTCCTTCGCTACCAACGGCCAAGGCAATGACCCAGGAAATTGTCAAGTCCCGCATGTGGCAAATAGTAATAAATTCCTGACACGCCTGTGATATCATTACAACATATCTAATGTATTGTTATGTATTGGGTACCAGTCTTGTATGTCCTACAGGGTGGAAAGGGGGTGCAAACCCATGCGCAGTTCTGTCCGTTTGATCGACGCTCTGCAATCAGCAGCTAGGTAAACCATTTCCATTTTCTGAAGCGGGGGGACCTCGCCAATCCAGTGTCCAGTGGAGGCTTTCCGATGTGTGTTGCTGCATCAATCTTCCTTGGGAGCAATTTCCATGTTCTGCATGTTGTGTCACCTGTGGCTCCCGTGCTGACTTTATTTATTTATTTCCTCCGGCCTTTCCTACTTTTCTAAGCCCGTGGGTTACCTAACCACTGGCATCCACACATATCCCCCCCTCTTCTTCACACGCACAGAGAGGAAGGCAAGAAGGGGCTGCTACCCCCCATCGCCAAGAACGCATCCGGAGACAAGGCCGCGAGTGCCCCCGCGTCGAGTAATGCGATGCTGGACCCTGCCACACGCAACGCCGCCATCCTCGCCTCCGCCACCCAGTACCCCACGGTGGCGGAGATGGTTCGCTACATCTGGCGCCGCAACCGCGCAGTGGCCCGCCCTGTGGAGAACAATGAGCGCGTTCTTCTGTACCCCGCCCCCACCTACTGCGCCATCCTGCGCTTCTTGGATGACTGCCGTGTGGCCGACGCGGTGAGGGAGGGTGGGGTGGGAAGGGGATGTAGGCCAGGTTTACTGCAAATCGGCAAGTGCGGCTGCTGCCTGTCATCGCCACATGAGGATTGCTGCCAAGTGGGGGCCTTGGCACAACCGCGGGTTTCAGTCTCTGTGTGGAATGCAGGCTGTCTTTTTGTGGAGTGCAGCCAGTTGCATCCATGTACCGTCATATAGCAAGTACCGTCGGTTTCTCTTTCCTGGTTTTAGAGTTGAGCATGCGGCCCTGTTTCCGCAGATGCAACCCACATTTTGGCTGCTGCCACCTGGCACACCTTTGCTGTACCCGTGGTTCCATAGTTTTCCCAGGACCTTGTCTCGGCGAGCGTTTGTCTGAGACGCAATCAGGCTTTTTGGATGCATCCGCCATTCAATGGCATCTGGCCGTCACTGAAGCTGCTTTTCACCTCCATTCTTGGCCGTAGGCAAGCGCTGCCGATATCGGGTCTCGATTGGCATTTATACGCTTTATTGTTTGTCGGCTGTGCAACTGTATGCAGTCTGGCTGCTTTGCTTAGACTGTGAAAGTGCTTCAGACACCAGCCCCTGCTCATAAGACTGCTTTGCTGTTCCTATCTTTTTCGCATCCTCATACGACCCGTCTTCTTATGCCCCGCACGCTTGGCACACTGAACAATAATTATCATCACAGGAAAAAGGCACCCAGCAAGGGCTTCCCAGCGCCGCCGCGGCCTCCTCCTCCGCCATGGCCCGCGACGAGGACGCAGAGGGTGGCCCCTCCACCACGGACGGTGCGCGCGGCTTGCCCCCCGCGGACGCGGGGCTTGTGCTGCAGCGCCTGGTGGAACACGCGCTGGCCAAGGACGGCACGAGTGAGCTGGCGGTGGCGGCCACCGGATCGCTGCTGGAGGTTGCCAACATTGACATCGAGGTATGGATGCCACCTTTCTGAATTGAGGTGATATGGCCAAGTTTCCCATCGAGGTAGGAGTGGTTGAGAAACTGGTGAGGATGCAGGTGAGGGTGGCCGACGTCCACATACAGGCCAGGGGGCTAACACCAATGTTGAGGTAAGTTTGCCAACATCAAAGTTCAGGTGAGGGTGGCCGACGTCCACATTCGCTGAGGGTCGGCCTGACCTGAGCCTGGCCAGGGCCTCACGCCCCTGACGTGTCTTCCGGTCACATCCCTTCGTTTCTGGTGTGTGTGGGCGGCAGGATGTGACTTTGTGCCACCTGTTTTTTTATTTACGGGCTTGGCTGTTCGTGGGCTCGCATCATTTCTTTTGGGTCAGGAATTGGTTGGGTCAGGAATCAGGCAGGTTTTGATAGCAGACAAGGACGGGCAGGCCGTTTGCCCTGCTGCTTCTTGCCGCCCGTTTCTCTCCCTTCCTCTTACTCACGCCCAGGTACTGCCTTGCCTGAGCCTTGTTCCTCAGGAAGAGACCGTGCATCCAGATCACGTCAAACTCACGAGCGATTACTTGCGTCCGTGACATCTGTTTGTGTTCTCGCTTGGGCGTCGCGCCCCTCCCCCCCCCGCCCCAGGCGTTCGCGTCCCTGTACACCCCGCGGCTGACACCCTGGCTGCTGCCGCTTCTCTCCCACATCGACATCGCGGTGCGAGAGAATGTGGCCAGAATGATCGGTATTGTGACCACCAAGCTGTCCCCCGAGGCTACGCAGTCCTTGCTGTATGACCTGCGACAGAAGGTGCTTGGCCCTGGTGGCGTGGCAGCTGCCAGCACAGGCTCTGCCTCTACCTCTACCGCTTCTGGGGCTGGTGCAGGCGCTTCCTCTTCGGCGCCTGGGTCATCAGCCACCGCCGCTGGGTCGTCCTCATTACCGAGCTCATCATCAAGCAGCGCCAAAGCCAAGTATGAGGACGTCCATGGCGGGTTGCTGGCGATTGGCTACGTGCTCGCGCAGTGTGCGATGGGGCAGCCGCAGGTACAGGCAAGAGATACCAGGGGTGTCCCGATGCTTTGGATGGGTTGATTACTACATCTGCACTACTAGTACTTATATGTAGACGTTAGGCAATGCGAGATGTAGTACTAAAGGGAGTTGCGGCTTGGGACTGTTTGTGTGGCATATGCACCACTAGTGATGCGAGATGCAATCCGTAAAAGTTGTCCCAGGGGGGTCATTGGTTGGGATGAGTTGTGTCGTGTGCGATGTATGTGCATACCAGGATCTGGTTTGTGGAAAGGTTTGCCGATGCCTCATGCCTGCGTGTTCAGACTTCAGCCGCTTTTCCGAGACCTCTTCAACGCTTTGCGAGGTTGCTGCCGGCATTATTATTATTATTATTATTATTATTATTATTATTATCATCATCATCAAGTATGATTAGCTATCAATGATCTAAATTATCACAAAGCCTGCACGTCACGAGTGCATACTTTTGTCTGTAACTTGGATGGACCAACGGTAACTTTCGTGATATATATAGCGGGATGTCCTTCATTTGTTTCGTAAACAAATGTTCACTCACCCTCCCTTCCCTTCCCCTGTTGCCTCCTCCCCCTATGGCCCCTTCCAAAGCAGCTACCCCATGGGACACTCGAGGAGTTCACCTCCCTCCTCGTCTCCTCAATGCGCCACGAGGTAGCACTGCTCGCTGCCACCGCGGCCGAGGCCCTCGGGCTGGAGGGCCTGCGACGACCACTGCCCCTGCCCCTGGGGAAGCTGCCCGAAGAAGGGGCCAGTAAAGCTGGCGACAAGGCAGACACGACCAGTCCCCCGGCCGGCGCAGGCTCTGCCACCGCTCCCCCCTCGGCTGCAGGTACATCGGCTCCTGCGGCATCCGCCACCACGGCCGATGGTGCAAAGACCGCATCATCCTCGTTGGACCTCCCTGGGGACATCCCAGCGGCATCGGTGGCGGCACAGGTGGCGGCTGCCAGCAAGGAGTCTTCCTCGGCGCCTTCTGGGAGCGGCGTTGGCGTTACCCCCCCGGGTCCTGTGGCTCCCACCCGCGCATCCGCGGCCGCGGGTCTAGCGGAGATGCTGGCCGACGGCACGAAGGACGCCAAGGTGGCGCACAAGGCCGGCCTGGCGCTGGGCCGGATGGCGTTTGGGGAGCGGGACGCGGAGCTTCTGGCGTTCATCACCGGCAAGCTGCTGGCCATGGCGACAAACAAGAACGAAGACCTGCTGTTTGTGCTGGGGGAGGCACTGGCGTTTGCGATGGGGGCGGTACCGGTGCCAGTAGACAACATCCTGCGGGCACCACCGCTGGCGGCATCGCTGTCGAATGCCGCCGTCGCTGGGGGACGGTCACGTGGCGGGGCTGGTGCGCAGGGCGGGCCAGCGGAGGGTCCCGCGGGGGAGACCGTGCGTGCCAGCGCTGATGTCGCCATGGCCGAGGCGGGGGAGGGTGCTGGGTCAGCGGGGGGAGCGGCGGTAGAAGAGGATCGTGACAAGTGCCAGGCGCGCATATTGGAGACGTTGCTGGGGGAGCTGCTGGTGAACCCGCGGTGCGTGGATAACTATATTTGTTTCAATTGAATTTATATCAACAATATTTTTACCTTTATTTATATTTTTTTGGTGAACCCGGGATGAGGGGGGGGCTTGGGATGAGTGCGCAATGAGTTGTGATGGGTTTTAGGTTTTGTACCGATGGTGAGTGGCCTTTACTGGTGGTTATTGGCCGATTCTTCTTGGTTGCCAGTTGTTGAGCGTTGGATGTCAGGATGGTAGATGATGCTGCATGGAATGCCTGCTTCGTGAATTCGATGGGTGGCTGCTGGTGTCTAACGTCACCTCTAATGGCATGAAGCAGGCACCTTTGTCGACAGTCATGATATTCTGGTAGTTGACAGGAAGCTGCCGTGGTAAACGGAACTTGGCTGGCATGTTCAATCCTTACTGCACCGGAATCCTGTCCTGCGACATCGGTTTACCTCTTCCACCTTGTCCTGTCGGTTTTCTATCCAGGATGTTGCAAGGAATGGTGGTTACATGAAACGTGGTGGGCAAATGTAGCACATCCCTCGTCCCTGACCACCCTCATCACCCTCAATGCTCTTCCAATCGCCGTCACCCCCACCCTCCACACACACAATGCCTCTTCTCCCCGCCCAGCTATACCTCCCTCCCCTGACCTGGAACCCATGACATTCACACACTAAGCCAACATTCACACACTAAGCCAACGCGATCGTAATCCAACCCCCTTAAGGGGTTGCCTTTGGGAAGCCGCAGGACCCCCCTTCCTGTGCATTTACCCCCGGCACTCAGCACATATTTTGATGGAGTCTTTAGCATCACGTGTTAGACCCGGAAGTGTGGATGTCGTCTGTGTTGTTGTCACAGTACAGCATGTTTCTACTGTTATTCTTCTCCTCGACGCCACCTCCTCTCCTCGTTAACACAACCCATGCCTTACCCCCTAATCTTCCTTCCCATTCCCTCTGCGCGTGCCCCCCCCCCCCCCCAGCAAGGAGATGCGTGCGTCCGGCGCCATCTGGTCCGTCTCTCTCCTCGCGTTCTGCGGCCACCAGGCCCAGGTGCAGGCGCGGCTGCCCCGCTTCCAGGAGGCCTTCTCCTCGCTGCTGGGCGACGCCAGCGAGCTGACGCAGGAGGTGGCCTCGCGCGGCATGTCGCTTGTGTACGAGCTGGGCGACACGGCCACCAGGGAGCGGTTGGTGCAGGACCTGGTGGGCACCCTGGCAGGGACATCGCGCAAGAAGGAGGCCATCAAGGTAGGGTGGTCGTGTGAATTAAGGCAATGATTGAAACAATAAAGTTCTGCTATCCAGCGGAGGTGATTGTCAGCAACAGTCCATATGTCCACATACGACAGTAGTGATGGGGAATGCATAGCTGCCATGCAATCGCTGGCATCCGTCACACGCGACGGTAGGAATCGCTGCATTGAGTACCTTCGCCAGTTTGCTCACGCAACGCCCGTAGCCTATCCCCCTGCCCCCCCCCCCCCTCGTTTTCTGTCCTTGGCTTGATGACTATCCCCTGCTGTTTGGCACCCCCTCCCCCCTCTCCTCCCATCGGCCCCCCTCGCTCCCCGTTAACCTTCCTCGCCAAAACAACAACGATATTAACAACTGCCGCAGGTAACGGACGACACCGAGGTGTTCCAAGCCGGAGCGCTCGGGTCGGCGCCAGGTGGCGGAAGCCTGAGCACCTATAAGGAGCTCTGCTCCCTTGCCAACGAGATGGGCCAGCCGGACATGCTCTACAAGTTCATGGACTTGGCCAACCACGCCGCCTCTCTCGCCTCCAAGCGAGGTGCTGCGTTCGGGTTCGCAGACATCGCCAAGCAGGCCGGGCGCCAGCTGGACGCGCACCTGCCGCAGCTTCTGCCGAAGCTCTTCCGGCTCCAGTTCGACCCCAACCCTCGGATCGCAGAGGCCATGGGGCACATCTGGAAGGCGCTGGTGCCCGACACGAGAAAAGCCGTGGACCAGTACTTTGGGAAGATCCTGGAGGAGCTGACGGGACAGATGGGGTCGCGCCTGTGGCGGTCGAGGGAAGGCGCGTGCGCCGCACTGGGGGATCTGTTGCAGGGGCGGCCGGCCAGGGACGTGCTGCCTCACCTGGAGTCGGTGTGGACCATGTCGTTTCGTGCGTTGGATGACATCAAGGAGAGCGTGCGTGTGGCCGCGGGGATTCTGTCCCGCACGGTGAGTATCGACTAGTTTAGGCCTTGAATTAATGAACACGAGTTCTTAAGTATTGACGGAAGGGTGGATGGCTGCATTACTAGTTACTACTGCATGGTGGGTGGAATGGGGCAGCATCCTCTCCTGCACGGTGAGTACCAATTGGAGCGGTCGGCTAGGCGCGTTTTTCCCTGCATGATGAGGGCACTCTCTCTTGCGCCGATGGGAAGGGGTTGAGTGGTCGGAAAGACGGATCGGGATAAGTCGTGAAGGGTGCTACGAGGATGGAGCGGAAGGAAAGTTTTGCAGGGATGGGTTATAAATAGAAATGTGGATAAAGGGTGGGGATTTCTAGTAGTACTGCCGTCTATTTCAGCCTCTGTTGCTACTTCCGCCAATCATTGTGCTGTCGCCCTCCAGCTCACGCGCTGTGCTTGTAGTCAACAGCGATGTTGTCAATAACTATCTGGCATCTGTTTTTGACAACATCACATCTCCTCTGTCCAGCATTTATGTAATACCACTACTACTATATTTTTTGCATGAGAATCCTTAAAAATGAGCGGAACACCTTTCCTGATATCTCGTTTTCTAATTTCTTTCCCTGCATCCTTTTTTATACCATCTGTCTGGTCGATTCGGGGACACACACACACACACACACACACATGGCAGGTGGCATCGCTGAGCATCCGCGTGTGCGACGTCGCGCAGACCTCCCCCGCCGAGGCGTCGCAAGCGCTCGCCATCGTGCTTCCCCTTCTCCTCGACAAGGGGATGTCCAGCGAGGTGGCCGAGGTGCGCGGCCTCTCCGTGCGCACGATCATGAAGATCGTCAAGGGGGCAGGGCCCAGCGTGCGGCCCCACATACCCAAACTCGCCACGGCGATGCTGGAGTCACTCTCCAACCTCGAGGACGCTAGGCTCAACTACGTGGAGATGCACGCAGCCAAGATGAACCTGAGCACGGACAAGCTCGAGAGCGGACGTATCGCCGCCTCCAAGGACAGCCCCATGTGGGACACCCTGGATTTGTGCCTCCGCCAGGTGGACACGTCCACCGCTGAAGCCCTTGTGCCCCGCCTATGTCAGCTTGTCCGGTCCGGTGTCGGGCTAAACACGCGCGCGGGGACGGCACGGTTCGTGGGGCAGCTCTCGGCGCGGCTCCGCGGCGACCTGCGCCCTCACACGCAGGCTCTTATCAAGGCGTTCCAGACGGCGATGGGGTCGGAGCGCTCTAAGGCCGTCCGGCAGGCGTTTGCTTCGGCAATCGCGTCCTGCCTGCCCTTTGCCGCCGACTCGCGTCAAGAGAAGGTCATCCAGGAGACGCTGGCACTATACCACGAGCCGGGCGACGCGGACGCCCGCTGGTGCTCCGCACAGCTCATCCGAGAGATTGCCCGCGGGGCCGGTGACGTGCTCCAGAAATACTCCTCCGACGTGCTCCCGCTTGCGTTCTTCGCACGGCAGGACGAGGAGGCCCCCGTTGCGTCTCTCTGGTCGGAGGTATGGGAGGAGAACAGCAGTAGCCAAGCGGCCACCGTGCGGCTGCACCTGGGCGAGATATCGACATTGTGCCACCAGGGTCTGGTATCATCCTCGTGGGGGCGCAAGAAGCAGGCCGCCAAGGCTGTGAAATCCCTCGCTGAGGCGGTGGGCACGCCCGGGGATGCCAGTAGCGGCAACGGTGCTGGTGGCGGGGGGGGAGGAGGAGGGGAGAGCGTGCTGCAGCCGCGTGCGCACGAGCTTGCGCGCACGTTGCTGGGTGAGCTGCCAGGGCGGCTATGGGATGGCAAGGAGACGCTGTTGGACGCGCTGGGCGCGCTGGTCAAGGCGTGCGGGGGTGCCGCTTTTGGCAGCAGTGGCGCCACCCCCGCATTGAGCGCTAGCACAGCTGGGGCAGGCGCCACTGCTGCTGCTTCTGCTCCTGCAGCGGGCGGTGTGCGGCCAGTGGACGCGGCGCAGGTGATCGAAGCGCTCGTCGCTGCGTGCGGCCGCCAGAAGAATGCGTACCGGCTGCGGGCGCTGGCCGCGCTGGAGACCTCCCTGGACGCGCTCGAGGGGGTGGATCTGTTCGACAAGGTGGCGCCCGTGCTGCTTGATGCCGTGCGCCAGCATCAGCAGGCGGCCGCCACTGCCGCGGGTGGCAGCAGTAACTCGTCGTCGGATGCTGCTGCTGCTGCTGGTGGTGGTAAGGGCAAGGAGGCGGCAGGGGAGGACGAGAACGCACCGCCGGCACCACTCCCGCTAACCGAAGTGCTTGGCTGTCTGCGGGCCGCGTGGGTGTCGGCTAGTGCAGGGGTGATGGAGGCGAATGGCCAAGCCATGGTGGAGGCGTTTGGTGCGGCGATGGCGGTGAACCGGACGTGGTCTGGTGAGCAAGGTCTCCTCTATTATTTCTCTGCAGATCTGTGACGATGCTGGGTAGTGGGTTCGCATAGTTCTACGCTCTTGTACCTGGCTGCGGACAGGGTGAACTCGCATGGGCACTGGGACGGGAACTTGGACAGGAACTTAAACATCCTCAAACGGATTGGGATGCCGGGGGGAACTCTGTTGCCGCAGCAGGCAGTGGCCCATGCATCGAGTGATGCATCAACTGGTGTCAAGCCACAAGCAAACCTAGCCTACCTGGCATTTGGGGCATGTTTGTGAAAGAAGTTGATGTCCCTTGTCGTAAGTAGATCAACCCCTTCTCTCATCAGCATGAATTGCCATGCATGTGTGCATCACCTGCGCCCTTACTGAGCCATCCATGGGTGTTTTCCCGCCTCGTTTCGCCTTTGCTCCCTTGCCAAATCCACAATGCACTGTGGTTTTCGCTGCTGGCAGAGCACGTGGCGGCCCTCACAGCTGCCAAGTCCTTTGCCGTATCCGCCTGCAAGAAGCTCCCGCCACAACCAGCCAGCGACGCCAGCTTCGCAGCAGGAGGACGGCCGAATCCAAAGGTGCTGTCCTGGATCCAGGATGCGCTGCTGCCCTGTGCCCTCCGCTGCCTGGATGACCTCAAGTACTCGCAAGTGCGCCAGGCGAGCTTAGAGTGCATCGAACGCATTGCTGAGAACACGCACAACCTGGGGGACTTGCGTGCTGAGGTGGCCAGCTCTGTCGTGGCCAAAGTGCAGGCCATGTCGGAGTCTGATAAGAACTCTAATGTGCGTGCCATGGCGCTGCGCACGCACGGCCTGCTTAGCAAAGGGAGCCCAGGCGGTAGTGAGGACATGAAGAGTTAGACTGTTGCGGATCAAAGGCCGGCCCTTAAACACATTGTAAGGAAGGTCCCTGTTATGTTACACTACTACTTGGCACAAGGGCCATGGAACCAGATGATGCAAGTACATGCCCTGTTATAATACAATATGAGACAAACAGCGCACACACCTGACTAATGCATCAATCTGGAACGTCTAGTATAGCTGGACCACGGAAGCTCAAGCCTAGGCGCTGCCGCGTTTTATATCTTATGCACGCTTGATCGAAGGAGGGGTGTCCCGCTCAGTGTTGGGTACCGTGGGTCCTCCGGCACTTTCCGGGGACGGCCGACGACGGGAGATAATGCATCGCCTAGCGAATTGCGGAACTCCTTCCGCGCCATTTTGGGGGACAACGGACATGAATCAGGACTGAGCACCACAATACAGCCCAATATGGTTTAATTTGTGCTCGGCCCGCCGGCCCGGCGCGTAGGTTAATCAGCAGGCTCCAGCCGGCTCCAGCCGGCTCTTCATGCTCATCCCATGCATGCAATAATGGTCGGCGGCGGGAGTTTAATTTGCGAAGTAGTGCACCACAAGCTACCACAAGAGTCATGCAGGACTCCACAAGATCTGGTTGCTCTCTCCGTCCATATACTGGACGACGACCGACATCAGTCCAGTAAAAACGGATCGAGAAGTCCTTCCGGCCAGCCACTTGGGCGACGACTGTAACTCGGAACTCCTTCCTTTCCTCCATATCTGGACAACGGAACCCATTTTGGGCGAACCAACAGGCTCCTTAAGTCCCGTCCAAAAGCGGGACGACAGGTCGGCCGACACCGGAACCTGCATGCAAAATGGCTGATGGGGCACCCAGCTCCTTTGCTCGATGGCTTCATGACATTGAATGGGGTTGGCTTGATCGAGTTCGATGTCTGGCACTGTTCACGTCAAATTAAAGTTTTGGATGTCTATAATAATTAATCAATTATGTATCTATCAGACAGCCATGTTCATCAATGTCAATGCCTAGTCACCCCTGTAACTAGGACCTAGATAGCTTATACCATCCATTCCATCCCATGTTCCCCTCCCACTGAGGACTTATGCTCACGTGACGCAGTCACGTGTCTATTAATTAATTAATTAATTAATGCCTAGTCAACATTGAAGACAGTGGCAGCTGCCCCACAGTCAGGCTTTGCTTTGTTCTATAAAGGTTGCGTTGTACAAACTAAGCCTCAGCCAGTCGGCAACAGGCCCGTATGCTTCTTTTAACCCGTGTTTTTTTAATTAGAACGCGATATATCGCGTTGTAAGCTTTTTTTAGAACGCGTATAGCACCTAAGGAAAATTTTTTTTCATGGTCATGTATATACTTTCCTGAAAGCCCATAAATCAAAGGATTTTTTGAGCTACTCAGACCTACAAAATGCTAATTCATTAGAGAGATACACTGGTTTGAATACAGGGGGGTCTGACCATGACCGCGATTTCTTGACCCTAGGTCACAAGTCATGTGCTTATTCACAAATGGTTCATGAAAAAAATCTGGCTTCTTGCACGAGCTATGGGCAACATATGCAGGCTCTGTGAAACAAAACTCAGGCCCATTGGGCCACTGGAGCTATTTTTCATTAGCATCACAATTACAACGCAGTACAACGCAGTGGGAAAAATGAGAGCCCTTCACAACATGACGCAACGACATGAGCCCCATAAACGGGGCCATAGTGAGCTTGGAGGGTCAAAACGTTGAAAATAGGTGTTGTATAAGTTATACAGCATCAAACATGCATCAAACATCATGACTGGATGACCTAATATGACTGAATCAGGCAGCCATAGCCAAAGCATCATCCACTCTCACAACGTGTTGAGCACATGCCTCGTGGGAACGGAGGTGCTGGGTTTTCATTCCATAACGCGTGCAATACTGAAAGAAAGAGGCACGTGTAATGCAAGGCTTGGATAGGTTGAGTGATCCATGAGCTTACATGCAGGCAAAGATGACGCTGGAATGCATGCTAGCAAATGGTGGCAAGATGCTAACAACACATGATTATACACCATGATTATGGGCACCTAGCTGGTCTTCTTGCAACAATCAACGCAGTATAAACCATCAACATCCAATCCTCACGATATATGCACGGCTTGACGACGTATACAGCACCTAAATACTGCACAACTGCAACCTGCTATGGCTGACATGCAAGCAACGTCGAGTAGGATGGCGGTCTTAGAGAGGCTGGGCAGAGGTCGGTAGAAATAAGTGGAAAACTGGCAGAAACTAGGTAGAAACACGATATACTTACGCCTGCAAGCACTATTGAGCCGGTGGCAGAGGCCATTTCCAGGAAAATACAGCATACCGTAGCAATAGCCACGGTCACGCCTTACGCTATTTGCAGGCACCATCATGCCCGGCGCTACCCAATAAAAGTCTGCACAATTCTCGGTTTAGCCGAGAGTCCGGACGTTCGGAATGAATAAACATGTGTTAAGAAGTCGAAACACCATGGAAATACCAAGCATGGTGCCGCAGCAGACCCGAGTCTTGACGTAATAATATGTATGCCGGTTTCCAGGGTTTCCGCATGAAAGTTGGGTGAGAAACTGGAAAAAACTACGTTTCCTTTGCCCCAGTACCTCAACAAACTCGTAGAAACCTAATTATCAACCTTTGAACGCATCATCATGGTCGTGCCACCCAACAGCCACTGAAATTCGCGCGAAAACTGGCGAGATCTACGTGCCGCCATCGCCGTCGTCTTCACCTTCGTCCCGCGAAAATGCCTGATTTCAGTGGTACATATTTGTTTGCAGCTGTCACAAAAAAAATACCAAAAATACCAGGATTTTTTCTTTAATTCTATGAGATGTTTCTGACCTATCTTGAAAGTTTCAGACCAAAAATCGCATGTTTAATAGGTTTGCCACGTGTCAGATTACAACGCGATACATCGCGTTCTAACCCTACAACGCGATGTATCGCGTTGTAAAAAAACACGGGTTAAAAATGCATCTCACTCCGCTCATACTCGACATGTGCGGACAGGTGCGGATAAGATAATGACAGCCTCAAGATACCATGGTCCTGATTTCCAGATTTCAAGCTTGCTTCGGTTGTCTCATTGATTCCAAGGTGATAACCTGGAAAGGAACTCACAAAGGGCCACCTGCTATGACAGAGTGCACTTGGATTAGACTGCATCATCTGGAAATGCTCTGCTCATTGGGTTTCGGGCGGAATTGAGTTAACATTTGATGATTCAAAAAGCCCCAAGTAATCATCTCTCAAGCTTCACTGGCCAGCGGCGTCATGAATGTTGCTGCTCACAACCTGCTGAGATGTTATCGCGCAGGTCAACATCCTCCTATATGAGGAACTTGCCATCCACCAGGCTCTTCTTGGAGATGTTGTTCTCCCCCATCTGGTGCCGAAGGTACTTGATGACCTCCTCCACCACGTATGTGATCAGGACGGCTGCGCCCGTGTTCTTCAGGAAGCAGTCCACAATACCAAAGATGATGATGTTGAACAGCAGCAGCTGCACCTCCTTGCCGTAGAAGAGCACGTTCGAGAAGCGGTGCTTGAAGTCTGCATAAGACGAGGCAAAGTGCAGTGGGATGGCAACATCCCAACCGTTTACTTTCAGCAAACACTGGTGTAAAGAACAGTGAAATTTTGAGGTAATTATCACAGCCTTTAGCAAAATTATGCTACTATCATCAAAGGGTAACTTGAAACCACAGGGGGGGGAACGTGAATGCACTTATGAAAAAGCTCACAGCCATTCAGGATGAATGGGAAACACACTTGTCAAGAAACATGGGAAGCTAATGGCATACACGCTAAAATTTCAAAGCTGCACCATTTCTTTCTACAAGAGCCAACGCATATTTCTACTGTTAGTGCCTACCAAACTCAAAGTTGCAGAAATTGGCCCTGGGTAATCGCATAACTGCTGCCACCAGAACTAGAGCAGGCTGCACACGAAGCATTTGGGACACCTGCACCCTAAGTCTGCCCCGCTGCAAGCTGCCAATAATAAAATAAGAAAAACCATTCACGCAAAAAAGGAAACCAGCCACAGAAAAGAAAACCAGCGGTTGGGCGGGCGCTAACTCCTGGCGCAACCTGGCGAAAACTGTCCAACCGGTGGCGTACCTTGATAGAAGATGGGCTGCCCATGCATGAGCACGGCCATGCTGCCTATCACGCACATGCAGTGGTGGACACTAATAAAATTGCTGGCGTACATACCGTGGTAGAAGATGGGTTGCCTCAGCTGGAACATGTCGGGGGGGACGGAGAATAGCGATGAGAAGAAGGTGCGCTCCGTCACCTGGTTGATGTCCACCTCAAACTGCGTCACCCACAAGGGCCATGGCCACACCCACATGCATGATGGCAATGGCAGGAAGATTTGAAAGGTGATGGCCGCACAACCACATCCACAATGATGTCACACGGTGGTGGCGACAAGGACGTGAGATGGCGCATGCCAAACAATAGTTAAAGGTATCAGGCACCACCCTCCTCACACACTTACCATCTTGACTACCCAACCCAGGGATAAAAGGACACTACTAGGCAATCAGACCAAAAGGGAATGCTCGCCGTGTTTTGCAGGCCTGCGAGGTACAGGGCTGGTCTTATTGACCGCGGTTGTAGGATGCTGATGTACGCATATCCGCGTGCTGAGTATCGTTTGATTGGCTCGTCTCATCACAATAGTGACTTAAGGTGCTCCGAGCGTCAGAGCAGGCAAGCCAACGCGGCGATGAAACTGACTAGCAAGGCACCGCCGATGTGAGCACAGTAGAATTGTCACCTGCAAGCTGACATCACCCCCACCTTTCCACCACAAGCACCATACTGCCAGGTTCAGGTGACCACACCCACATGGTCAGCATACTCCCTGACCTGGCTAACAAACCTGCATCCTCCGCCTGCTTCCTCACCTGGCTGATGAACTTTCGGAACAGGCTGGCAATCTCCAGCTGAGCGCGCAGCGTCGTTTCCTCCGGCACAAGCGGCGCCTGAAGACCGGCCTGCGCCGCCACGCCTGCAGGATGGGCAAGGGGTTGGAGATGGGGCCAAGATAAAGGTGGTTGGTATATCCCAAGTATATCAATCAGGTGGCATCAAGAGGCTGTGTTCCCAAGGTTTGGAGACAGGGGAAGGTGTCGGCACGAGGTATAGTCAACAGGTGGCATAGGCGTGAGGTATATGTATTAAGGACGGTGCAGGCACAGGAACATGTACACAGAAAGACCCGCAAAAAGAAGAATGAGTATATGCCTGAAAGGAAGGGTCAATATGAGAATGAGCCAAGGCATGCGGATCAGACGATCATCAGCTCGTTAACACTGCCGCATGGTGGTCAAGGTGTCAAAAGCAGTTGCTGGTGAGTCAACCATGCTCATGGTGAGCCAGCTATGCTCATATCTTCAACTACTTTCTCTCGGCAGCATGACGTGACTGCTCAGTGCTCTAGGCCGTGTCAAGGTAATCTGTGCCACTTCTGATTCTTTACTCATGGAGATCAATAAACGTACCTAGCCTCCCAGTCTCTCTGGCACGCAGCATGGCATCCTGTGAGAAGGGGGGGGGGGGGGGGGGGGGGGGCAACCCAGGGGGTCAAGGGAGCAGAGGCATGATAAGACTACAAGCACGTTGCAGCGCCAAAGTGAAGGAAAGAGAAAAAGAAGCGGCCACCGTACGCTCAGCACCAACACGTACATCCAGTGCAAGGGGGTAAAGAACACAAGATGCCGAGCAAAGGAAAGCAGACAGGACAAACAAAGACGACAGAGAATGGCAGAAGCCCCAGTAGTACTGCTAGCACCGGGAGTAGTACTAGAATGGGGAGTACTGCCAGGGTGGGTGGACGATTCCTCATTCCACCGAGCTGGCAACAATCAGGGAATAGGCAACAATCAGGGAATAGGCAACAATCAGGGAATATGCAACAATCAGGGAATAGGCAACAATCAGGGAATAGGCAACAATCAGGGAATAGGCGCGCTTAGCGGTGCCCGGCCATATCCCTCAGAGATAAGGATGATGTGAACACTAGCACACCTTCGTTGCTGTGGGAAGCAGCAGCGTACCTGGTCAGTTGTCGCTATATCTACCGGGCATCGTAAGGACCACCGCTCAGTGCCCACAGGTGTCCCTGGAGGATATACGACCAGTATTCCACACCCGCTTATGTATAACGGTCATGATGGCTACTATTGGGCAAACATAGGCCGCGAATATGCAGCCCTTGCACTTGCTACCAACCCATGGTTTGCGTCCCGTGTAAGCGAGTCATGGGTGATAAGACGTCGTGCATGCCAGAAGTAAATGCCTAACATGGTACGCGTGGCACAAAGTCTCTTCTTTATAGCAACAACTGTAGAGCGATCCATGCCGTGCTGCGGGTCCCGCCATGCGGCGCGGGAGGCCAGCCAGAGCAACGCCACCGTCGCAGAATGAGGGAACTCCCATTGTGCCCCGTTCGCCCTCGCCGAGCCTAGACTCACGCCGGTGCGAAGGTACACAGGATCTATGCCAGGATTGAACGTAGCGGACTGTATCCTGTGCCACACTGCCTGATCATGCCAGAAATATCATCGTAGGACACCCCCACCAGGCCACTCACGTCGATGCGGCGGTAGAGCTTGTTGTCCACCTTGGCGCGCAGCTCGGGCGTGATATAGATCTCAAACGTCTGGTTGTCCATCAGCTCGCGGCGCTCTGCGTGGGACGTCAGCCCACGCGCCGCCACCACGCCATCCTGTGGTCATCCACGGGTATGTGTGCAGGCAGGCATGAGCCAGCACAGGGAATGGGGCATATAAGTCCTGAGTGAGCCATAAAAGTCTAACTTATGCGCATGAGTAGGCAACCCCGCCGTCCAGTGAGTAAAAGAGTGAGTAGAATCATGCAGTGGGTAAGCATTAAGGCATGAGGCATCGCGCAGGTAAGCACGTAGGTATGCCGCATGAGGCGGGTAAACATGCAGAAGGCCCAAGACAAGGTTCTTGACCAGGCCACCACGCCATCCGGTCGATGTCATACAGGTGCACAGAGGCAAGCGGCAGCACAGCGAGTAGGCACAAGAGCGAGCCGGGCATGCCTTATATATTCACCACTAGGCCAATATGCTGTCCTATTCATTCTGTAGGTAAGTTAAGCAGGCAAGGGGGCGAGTAGGGTACGTAAGTAACCAGCGCAACCCGTGGTCAGTTTTTAGCGTAGTGACAAATCATCCAGGCACAAGGCTGAGCAACAAGCAGATCACCCATACGAGGGCAAGTGCAAGTCATGGTTTCCCCAGGATGGGCACTACATAAATAGATCAACAAACAGCCCTCTCAGAGACAGAGCCATAAGCGCAAGCCATAAATGCAGGAAACAAGCCATTAATGCATTTTACGCAGTCGATTGCTAAGCAGCCAGGGCAACGCATTCAACCCCACCACCTGCTTGAACTCAGCAAATGAAGCCATGCTGCCCGTCTGCAGCTGTCGCACCAGGCTTGATGTACCTACGCGGCCAGCGTAAAACGCTCCACTGTGGCCCTTAGGGCAGCCTACATGGGACCTCCATTTCACTTCCCCTCCCCTCCCTCCATTCCCCTTCAGAACATCTCAATCCCCTGCCCTCACCCAACCTGCTTGTGCCGTAGCCCCATTCCCTCACCCACCTTCCTGCTGCCCCTTCCTTTCTCCGAAACCATCTTCCCACCCTCACCTGCTCGCGCCTCAGATCCCTGTTTGTTCCAGTTCACCTGCTTGCCCTTGCCCTCCCCTCATCCTCGCCCTCACCTGCCCGCTGCCTTCCCTCCCCCTCTCTTCTCTGCCCCCACCTGCTCCTTCCCTTCTCACATCCTGCCGCGCCTGCCCCCACCTGCTCGCGCCGGAGCTCCCCAACGCTTCCTGTTCTCGCCTGTTCTTGCCCTGGCCCTCCCCCTACACCCCATCCTTGCCCCCACCTGCTCGCGCCGCAGCTCCGCGCTCATGTCCAGCATGCCCGTGTCCGCAAACGTCATCAGCGAGCGGCCGTGAAGGTAGTAGCCGGCGTACGTGTCCTGTGTGTGTGGGGGGTGTGGGGGGGGGGGGGGGGAGAGGAGATGAAGGTGGCGGGAATGATACAGGGGGTCATTAGGCGGGCGTGTGGGATGAGAAGGCAGCCATAATCACCAATGTCTCCTGTGGGGGTCGGCGTTCAGGTGGGGGCAATGGAGGGGGGGGGAGCCTAGTGGGAAGATACGATGGCAACCAGTGGGGGCCCGGGGCGACCAAGGGGGGGCGAGAATGACAATGTGCACGTGGAGCGAATGCCTCAATTAGGCAGCATTCGGCCAGAATGACAACCATTATGAGGCTCACAGAGTCCTGTAGGGGCCTTGTTTAGAGAAAAAAAACCAATGAGAGAATGTAATGATTGTGTGGTCGATATAAATAGTGTGTTGCTATGTAGTGTCTGCACGCGTCCGCCCATAGCAAAGCTGCAGCTGCACGCATGGCAGTGCGTGCAGTGTGAACCTCTTCTCACAAGTTTCTACCCTGTAGTCGCCATCGCTCACCTCGAATATGATGATGCTGACGTTTGGTCACTCACCTCAAATACTATGATGCTGATGTTGGCCAGCGAGAGCAGGTCCACAAACTGCAGATGGCAGCAGAGGAGGCAGCAAGCAGGATTGAAACAGGGGTTAGGCTTTAGGAGGTTAGGGTAGTGGCACCAGGAGGCAGCAAGGGAGAGTTACAAACATGAAGACAGCCGTCCTTACCTCATTCCAGGGGTGTATGAATTTTCGGCAACGACAAGTAACAAAGGCCACTCAAAACAGTAGCCTTGATCTCGCTGCCTTGGTTTTGCTAGTGCCTCGATCCACAGCGCAATCTCTTTTCTCCCAACAATGGACCGAATCCCTGCAGCATAGCACGTCCTGCAGATCGCGACAGGCAGGAGCTTGCGTTGACCTTTCTCGCGCCCCCCTCTATTGCCACAGAGAGATGAGTCTCCTTCACTAAGCATCTCAAGCCGACCCCAGTGAAACTATGACTGGGCCATGCAACCCCTTAACAGAAGGGGTCGCGCTCGCGAAGCATAGCATGATGGTCATGGCCACTCTCATGGTCACTCTAAAGGTCACTGTTGTGGTCACCCTAAAGGTCACCCTCGCGAAGCAGTCTCCCTCGCGAAGCCTGGGATGGTGCCTCGATTTATGTCGACTGGGAAGTCCAGCATTTCATACAAAGCAAACTGTGCAGATGTAAAATGGCCAGCAACAAGAAGTAGCGGAGCGTTGCTACACCATGACCACGTGGGCGGACGTCCCAAAATGTTGAGTTCATCCCCACGCATCCCTAAAGAGTATAGCACAGATTTACACTCATGCGTGATCAGTTTTACACCCATGCGTGATCAGTTTTACATTCATGCGTGGTCAGGTGTAGCGGTAGGGAGGAGAAAGTCGACTCAGCAAGCAGGCCGTGGCCCTTGAGCCATTTTTCGCATGCTTGACGGCCTCAGTTTGAGTCTCGCTGCCTGACACTCACCTGCACCAGCGGGTGCTCAATGAAGCGGTGGTGGAACACCAGCTTGTACATGACCTGGATGCACGGTGGTGGAAGCATAACGCGCAAGATGGGCGCAGAGTTGCGACATACAAATAAATTGGAATTAGGGAAGAAGGCACATACCACCTTGTACATGACCTGCACGGCCAATCGGCAAACACGCGCACCCAGGCCAACACGCAAGATGGGCGCAGATGACTGGCACACACATGTATGTCGGCAGCAGGGGAGCAAGGGAAGATTCTTAACCATGGGCAAATCCGAAGCCAACGCCACCAGTTCCCCCCTGTGCGTGCTGGCAGGACACCATCACTCCCCAAGTGCACTTGCCTGCAGAATGGCTCCACTCCCTGGGCATTTTTTCCCTCCCAGCACTCTTGCTTGCAAGATGCCACTAACAGCACTTGCATGCACGACACCACTATTCAACCCTGCATGCACTATTCCCCCTGCGCCCTTCTCCATCTGCGCAATGACACCACTGCCGCTTCACCCTCCTTGCCTGGACGATTCCCCCGCCCCCCCCCCCTTGAAGGCTTCTTCTTCGCTTGCCTGCACGGCACAGCTGTTCGCTTTCAACCATCCTTGCCTGCACCAGCCCACGGAATCCCATCTCACTCTCCTTCCCTTGCCTGCACGACGCCACCATTCCCCTTGTCACTACTCTTCGTGATTTCTTGCCTGCACGATGCCGATAGCGAGCAGGAGCGCCGACGAGATCGCGAACCGCAGGACCAGGCTCTGCTCGTCGTAGAAGTGCTCGTCCAGGCTGTCCAGGTTGGGCTGGATGATGGCGAGGCCTTCGAGGTTGAGGCCCCACAGCAGGAACGTGAGGATGACGAGGGAGAACGGGAGCGAGGTCTTGCGCTGGCACTGCGCGCATGCGAGCAGGAAGAGGGGCGGGCAGTGTTGGTCACGAGCATCCGTTACAGGTGCCAGCAGGACCAGCGAGGACTTGTGCTGGCGCTGTGTGTGCGCGCAGGCAGAGAGCGAGAGGGAGTCTTTCGACCATTGCTAGTCACATGTTGGGACATGGAGCACCCACGCAAGCAGAAGAGGGAGATTTGATCCCAGGCATTCACTCCAAGTATGGGTTTAAAATATCTGCTACAAGCACTGGTCGCCAGCATCCGTGCCACGCATGGGTTACAACGACTGGTGATTGGTAACGCTAGAGAGAATCCATTGGGACTCGAACCACCGATGCAAGGAGTGTTTGTTGTGATGGGATGCAAGCAGGAGGGTGCATTGTGATGGGATGGACACAAGGCACGTGCTGCGCTCAAACACAAGTGCATGCAACTCAAGCACGCATGCGCTCACCTTACCTATCAGCACGCCTGAACTGGACCCTAGCCGCTTTGTACCCAACCCACTGTCACCACTTTTGCTCCGACCCACTCTGGACCCCAGCCAGTGGCGAGACACTTGTGACAGCAAACGCGTGTTCACACGCCCAGTTGTGACGACACCCACTTGGCAAGAGACGCGCATGTCAACCCACATGTCATGGCATCCCATTTTTGACCCCACCCAACTCTTGGCCCCATTTCTTATGGCACCCAGTTTTGCCTACCCACCACTTGTGATGGCGTGCACTTGCATCTCGTTCCACTCGTTGGCGACACAGATATACATACGCCCGCACGTGATGCCATGACAGCACCCACTGGACCAGAAGAACGTCTCTACCCAGAGTTCAAGGTAATTTACAAAATCATATTTATTTATAAAATCATCGCAGACATTCAGTAACGCAATACTCGAGGAACCCACCTGCATCTCGTTCCACTCGTTGGCGACGAACAGCGTGCGCCACACAGAGACCGGCGCGTACTCCCTGGCTCCCGTGCTGGAGACGGTCGTGCGCGGCCGCTCCCAGTCAATGAAGAAGATGTCGTACGAGGTCTGTGAGTGGACCATGTCCAGGATGTAGATGAACTGGGGGCGGTGCGTGGGGGGGGGGGAGAGAACAAGGGGGAGCCAGGGGGAGCCACGAGGGATGGGGGAAGCGCGGGAGCGAGTAGAGTTAGAGAGGTGGGGAAGAGGGGAGAAATGGGGGGGGGGGGGGCAGGCTGGGGAGCCAGGCAGAGGGGAGAGTCGGTGGGGGCCAGAGGCAGGGGAGGGACAGTGGGGCCAGAGGCAGGGAAGGAGGGACAGTGTAGGTGATATTCACAGAACGGCTGTGTAAATGGGCAGGCCTGCCATGAAGCATGCGGGGTTCGACTTGGCTGGGGTCAAGAGTGGCGTTGTGGGCGCACAGAAGCGTGATACTGGCTACGAGCGAGCGAAAGGCCATACTGATCCAAACGGCGGAAGCTAGCGAGGGGCATTCTCACTTTTAGAAGGTCACATAAAAACCGTCCCCTCAAGAGATAATGATTGATGAGTCACTATCAATCCAGCTTGTCATGGTAAGGCCGGCCGCTCACCTGCCCCTCGTGTGTGGGGCCGCTCACCTGCCCCACGCAGCCGGCCACGAGCACCAGCTTGAAGAAGTTTGCGTCGCCATCGTGTGGCATCATCACGTAGACGGACGACTGGAGCTTGTAGAAGACAAACCAGTAGTAGGCGCCGATCATGGCGGCGACCGTTAAGGGGATGCCCAAGCTGCTGGGGGCAAGCACGATACCCCGGAAAAAAAACTGTGTGTGTGATGGTGGGTGGGGTGGGTGGGTAGGGTGAAGGGTGGGGTTGGGGTTGGGGGTGGGGTTGGGGTTGGGGGGGGGTTGGGGGGGTGGGTGGGTTGGGGTTGGGGTTGGGCATACGTGTGTGGGGTGTACATATAGCAGTGTGTACAGGTACAGGTGGCATCGATAAGACATAAACGCTTATCAAGCATTGCTGGGGATCAGCAACGGGACAAGAGCTGGAACAAAAGCTCGGGGGGGGGGGGGAGGGAAGACAGGTGGAAGACAGGTGGTATGTATAAGGGATATAGAAGGTGAGGGAGATATAGCGCCGAGTGCCCGCGAGCCCAGTGACTATAGCACACAGAACACGACTGGGTGCTCACAAAATTATTCCTTTGAAACACATAAACAACCCACAAGAAACCAACGATTCACGCCGTGCGCTCCCCGGTGCATCCCACCAATACAAAAGACAAGTCCAGGCTGTCCAGCGGTCACAAAACACATCCACCACAACGTCCACTGCAACATCCACCACAACATCCGCTACAACGTCCATTACAACATCCACTTCCACCCATGATGCTCACCGGCGCGCCCCACCAACGTGAAACGCCAGCTTCCCTGCAAGGTGAAAAACGCTTCCTGCCCACAAATCCCTCCATTGAGACACACACAAGCAACCCTCGGGGGCCCCACGGTGCCAGCGGGCACGATGCTCACCGGCATGTCAATGGTCACGCCCTGCCGCCTCCGCTGGTAGGTAAAGAGACGGAATAACCACGTGATGACGCCGATGACGAGCGCGATGATGACAATGATCTTGAACGTCTTGTTGAAGCCGTCCAGGTTGCTGGTGTATTCCGCGCGGAACTTGAGCTGTTGGGGGCGAGGGGGGTAGGGGGGGGAGGGGGTTGATTGTGTGTGTGGGGGGGGTGAGATGAAGGGAAGGGGCAGTGGGTTGGGGAGGGGTTTGTGGAATGGAGGCACCAGATTGGGGCAGGGGATCGGGCAGCGGATTGGGCAGAAGATTGGGGCAGGAGAGTGGGCTGGGGATTGGGGCAGGGGATTGGGGCAGGGGATTGGGGCAGGGGATTGGGGCAGGGGATTGGGGCAGGGGATTGGGGCAGCAAGGGGAGGTATGCGCATGCATGTGGGGGGGAAGTACGCATGGACCCACACGGGTGCGGGCATGTCCTTGATGGAGGGAGAGGATGATAAGGGTGGAGTTAGTTGCAAGAGGAAGGGAGCGGGGGGGGGGGGGGAAGGTAATGTGTGTGTGGGGGGTGAAGGTAATGTTCTTGGAGGGGAGGCAATGGATCCTTCCACAAGCTATTGGGATGCGGTGGGGGGCGGGCAAGACATGCATCCACGGCTGAAAGCATGACAACGTCCACGGTCCATAGCTACCAGCACATGTCAGGAAACTCAATGGTGTGCACTTAGAGTGTAGCAGAGAGCACCCTGGAAAGTTGCACGTTGACTATACGGTGGTCTAAGTACCATTGAATTCTGCATACAAGGGTCTGCGCTAGTTATCTGATAAGCAAGCATGCCCTGTAGGCTTAAACAAGCAAGCATGCCCTGTAGTCTTAAACAAGCAAGCATGCCCTGGAGGCTTAAACAAGCAAGCATGCCCTGGAGGCTTAAACAAGCAAGCATGCCCTGGAGGCTTAAACAAGCAAGCATGCCCTGTAGGCTTAAACAAGCAAGCATGCCCTGGAGGCTTAAACAAGCAAGCATGCCCTGGAGGCTTAAACAAGCAAGCATGCCCTGGAGGCTTAAACAAGCAAGCATGCCCTGTAGGCTTAAACAAGCAAGCATGCCCTGTAGTCTTAAAAGAACTGCTAGGCTATTAAGTGAGCTGCAGCACTGTCAGATCCCAACTGGAACCCCTGGGAAGGGTTTAAATCCTCAAACCCGCCCATACATGGCCTCTTATCAGGGTCGAGCCGCCACCTCACGAGCACAACAACATGGCTGCATCTGTTTGGCACGCTCAGGGTAGTGACCAGGGTACCGCAGGGAGGAAGAGCGCAGAGGCTGGCGTCCACAACATGGCAAGCCTGGTGAGAGGTCAAAAAACAGGCGTGCTTCTCTGTCGTGCTTCTCTGCACACACTTGATTTCTTAAGGGGACGGTCCCGGCGCGAATATTTTGGCGCCGAAAAATTCGCGGTACCCCTCCGTACCGTGAAAAAGTGGTGCACGGTGCGCGCACCGCTACCGGAGCTGGCCATGGCGACGTGCTTTCAGGCAGAGTAGAAAAAGATAGCTCTCGGAATGCAGAGAAACTGAGCGAATCGTAAAGACGATGAGTAAATGATACTACTTCGTAGCGGAGTTCGCATTTTTTGCAGTGTCGATGATTTTATTGATGACCATCGCCACGGGGGTCCAATCTGATGTTTTCGTCGAGAGGAATAAATTAGAATGCACGCTGGCGGCGGTGATTGTCAGGTTTTATGGGCTTTACCTAGCGTCAAGGATGCGTTTAAATTGTTATTGGTAAAGCTTTAAAAAATTTGCTGGGTTTCGGCAAGATTTCCGTCATGATCGGTAAGACACTCTCCAGGCTCGCGGGATGCGCGTCTTATTATTCCATGGAAGGTTGTTCTTTCTTGCGCCGCTGGGCGAAGGACAATTCCGGTAATGGTACGATCGTGTGATCAACGTGACCCTATGAATGTTTCGCTTCCTTTATGGGTTATCAACGCAAGTTTTCGGCTTCTTTCCGTGCAGTTAGCGCCAGGTACAATGCCATTCCGTGCTGCGCATCGCCAGATTCCTGGCACCTTTCAGTGGTTTTTATGTACGTTGCATGGCTGGGACGTGTCAAAGCGTGACCGTGGCATATCGTCAAGTTGTCAGGGATTTGCTGAGTGGTTTCTTGGAAGGAGATTGCTAACAGCACTCAGTTTTGTGTGAATATTGACGCGGCCTTTCTTAGCAGAGGCTTCATTGTGGTTAGAGGCTCACAAGCTTGAGTTTGTTTCTTGGCAAACAATTGCGCTGGAAAGAAAGGTGGCAGTGGTTTTTCTGAGGGGCATACTGCATGGGTGGAACTGCACGTAGGTAGGGGTTATCGTTGTCTTGTTGGCCTTTCTCCCACTAAAATGGGAGAGCCCTAATTCATATGCTAGCAAGGCAAGGTAACCATGGTAAGAAGCCTTGGCAAGCAGCATGTATGATAATTCTGCTTTCTCTGTGGACTGTCTGTTGTTACCCTTGTTGGGCAATTAGTGGATATGGCTTTCTAGGGTGTGTTTGAATTTGGTCAGCTTGGTTTTGGGATGATGCCCACACCATAAACCTGGAATATGCTTTAGAAGTGCTGGCTAGGCATGTAGAGCTACCTGCCTCATTGTTGTGCACACACGCAACAGGTTGCCCGTGTCGAGGTAAGGCAAGGGCACATGACGTCCCCAGCCACCTCCTTGTACATTGTGGTCGAATTGGGCATGGTCAGGAGCCTTTTGGATGGCATAGGAAGTGCTTGTGTGCCTTAATACTCACTAATGCCTTCCTTAGCGTCTGCACAGGTGGCCAACTGCCAAAATTAATAACTGCTACAGCTGAGCTCAGAATGCCACCAAACTTTGACAGTGCCTTCTATGGTCATGACAGAATTTGACTTGTGCTTTTCAGGCCTAATTGATGTGTTATGAGTGTGTATGGGGACGCCCCGCCTAAAAAAGCGTATTTTTGGCCCAAAAATTAATAACTCATAGGGATGTGCTGATTTTGTTGATCCAATCAGGTAGAAACCATGTCCCATGACATTTTTATTTGGGTTGTGCTTTTTTCAAGCAACTGGTTCTCCCACTGTTCTGGGCAAGATGTGCCCCGGACAGCGTTTTTTTCTATTTTTAGCACATAGCCGGTGTATGGCTGGGGGTAGTACCCCCAACAAGTGGTGGTATGCATGCCCAAACATCATGTTTATGGTCCCCAAACATCATTCAGTGGTTGTCAGTTGCATTTCTGTAGTTATTAGGGGGCTTCAGTTTTGATACATTTCCATGGGACCCTCCCCTTAATAATAATTCTAAGATGGAAGGACAGCCACTAGAGGTAGGTCACGGAGCTTGGCGTGACGAAACAGGTATTCCTTCATGACGTGCAGGCCCTCTTTTCCTTGGATGGCTGAGAACATTACCTTGGAGGGCACCTCGCTGGACACGCTGGTCATGTCCACGGTGCGGTAGCCCAGGGTGACCTTGGGGGGGAAGATCTTTCCGTTGCCATCATCCCTCAGCTCCACGCTGGCCCCGCACAGATGCAGGCAGTGCACAACAGAAGCACCGATAGCCCAATCATCCGGCAGCGGAACCCGACGAGCGTCAGGGAGCGCGAGGCAGCAAGAGCTTGCACAGCGTCAACAAAAACAGATGACAAGGGAGCAGGTGGATGATGGCGGGGGGCCGGCCCAAAGCAGCAAACTGCATCTATGTCGACGGGACATGATGCAAGAGGCGGGCATTAAGGCACTTGTTGATCTCAAGATCGAACACCTGGCAACGAGAAAAAGGAAACCCGTGTGAGCTCACACCAGCCAGCCACGTGCCAGCCTCTGGCTTGTACCTGAATGCGCTGAAAGTCCAGATACGAAACAGTTCGTGAGAAACGAAAAGCACGGCAGCAAGCACTCACGTCAAGTGAAAATCGTTGACGTAGCGGATGACCTGGGGTTTGGCGCCCGCCGTCACCTGCCAGGTGGCACATGCGAAAAGGCGGGAGGGGAGCCATATTAGACACGTTGGTGAGCACAAATACACCGCAGACAAACCTATTTAAACTTGGGATACTGTCGGTGTGGCGCGGATGCCACGAGCACAACTACACCGCAGACACACCTGTGGAAACATGGGGTACTGCGGATGCTACGAGCACAAATACACCGTGGTCTATGGCACAACTCAAGCCACACGATCAAGCGGGGGGGGGGGGGAGAGAGAGAGAGCAACGGCACCTGCTATGCGCACAAATGGAAGGGACTGCACCCTGCTATACTATTGAGCGAGCAGGGACCGGCCCGCTCTGCAAACTTCGAAGATGCGTCACCAGTTCGCCCCCATCTTCACGCATACCCCACACACTCACCCGCCCATATGTGTTCGTCCACCCACGCACTAACCTGCCCTCTTCCCCTCCAAAACGCGCGCCCACGCACGCACTCACCCCGCCCTACTCCCCCATGCGTGCAACCCCTGTCTCACCCGCCCCGACACGTCGTCCCAGAAGAAGAAGCGCCGCGAGAGGACGTCGTCGAGCTTCTCCACCTGCGGGCGCACGCAGGCAGCCGAAACGTGCGCAAGCACACAGGTGTTTGCAGGCAGTCACAACATGCAAGCGGCTACAGTACAAGCGGCTACAGTACGCATGTAGCCACGGAAAATGCGCGAGCGGCCAACCAAACGGAGCAAGCGGCCGTGATGCGACCGCGCCTGCCGCATCCAGCACTCGAGGCAAGAACGCACATTAGGAGGAATCATGACCAAATGGAGCCGCATCATCATGGGCGGTGTAGCCCAGGAGCCAATTCTGCGCCTGCTTTCAACGCCCCGCCACATCCATGACAAGCTTGCTTCGTATTCATGCATGCGTGCATGCATGTAGTGTGATGGTGCTGCATCACCCCATCAAGTAACCTGCACTTGTGGCTTTTCGGAGAATGCTCGACAGCAACAAAGCCGGGGCAACGCAGCGTGCGGCAGGCGCATGCTCGCCCAGTCATGTGCTTTCAATTAATGCTAGTCCATCCATGAATTGTTCTAGCCCGTGCGGCACATCCTCGCCCATCCTAGACCATAGCACACCCTAGCAAGCGCTCGCACATTGTACCTCACTCCGCATGCCATGGCACGTTCTGGTGCACGCGATCACCGCATCGCTCTGCCTCACCCTACAGCCTCCTCATTGCACTGGCGCACGCACCGCGGTGGTCCCCACGTTGATGGCGCGCCCGTCCTTGCGCAGCGCGCGGTTGAAGATGGGGACGGGGTACAGCCGGCCGATGCCGTCCTCCAGATCTGGCGACCGGCACCAAAGGGGAGGAGGGGGGGAGAATTAGGCAGTCAAGTTAGGAGGTGGAATGTGAAAGGGGTATAGCCGATCAGATAGCACGGTAACGCACCCCTTAATCCTCGAGATCTGGCATCCGCCACACAGGAAGGGATAGGCAGCGGGTAGTTGGCTGGGGGCGGGGAGGCAGGTGCTCAAGGAGGTGCAGGCATTGCTAAGCAGGAACACACGATCAGGTACTCAGGTACAACGCACTCCTCAGACCTGACACTCCATGCGACAGCCGCCAACAGGGGGGAACAAGGAAGGGGGGAATAGCAGGAGGTGGGGGAACGGGTGGCCAAGCAGGTTTCACGAAACTTGAGTGCAAATGATCAACAAGTCAGGAAATGCAATCTTTAGGATGCTCTTTCTGTTGAACTTGTTTCTTCAGAGCACGGAAAGGTGCAGCGGGGGGTACAAGTGTTGACAGGCAGCTGGCATGTGCACCCAAAGTGTCGCTGTCGTGAAGCTGTGTCCGCCAGGCAACTTTGCAGAGCCAGGCTTAGGTTTCTAACACCGCGCCGAGCCGTGCTGCCAGCCCGCACCGAGCAAGATGCGTATCCACGGCCCTGGATGTCCGCGATGATGGCCAGTAACGCCCTGTTGAATCTCAGGGGGTGTCCCCCACGTGGCGTGCGGAAGAGCCTTTCAACATGCAACATGCACTGAGTTAGTAATGATAACAGAACTGATGTTATAGAACTATTATTACTAGCTTGATGCATGTCGCTTTAATAACATGTGTAAAATTAGTAATAGCAGTAATTATATTACTTAATAGCAGTAATTATTTTTTTTTTTTTCACCTGACATCCATCGCTAAGACTGTGACCACTAAGCACCGCGCACCCAACAACGTTTTTTACTTGCCTCTGTTGCAAGGTCACACTATGCCCTGTGACGTACATATGTCGTAGAACAGCGGCGTGGCGGCTCCCTTGGCCTCGTCCTCCATGATCTGCAGCAGCGACGACAGCGGGAGCGTGCAGCTGTTGACGTAGTTCGTGCCGTACGTGCGCCAGTTGCCAACCTCGTCCGCCTTGCCACCGCATGGCTGCGCGCCCGCGATGCCGATGGCGATGCATGCACAGCCACAATGCCAACAAAGCATGAAGGGGGCAACAAGGGTAAATCTTACGAGTTTTTTTTTTTCCAAAGCAGCCTGTGTTTTAAGGCTTGTATGATGGTCACCACTTCCATGGCATTGTCTACCGTGAGCATCGCTGGATGACCACTGGCGGGAACATGTGTGGAGTCATGCGGAGATGGGCGTGGGTATACTAGTATACCGTGGCACGAGTATACCATGGCACGAGTATACCGTGGCACTAGTATACCGTGGCACTAGTATACCGTGGCACGAGTATACCGTGGCACTAGTATACCGTGGCACAAGTATACTGTGAGTATATTGTGAGCATACTAGTATAGAGATAAGAAAGAAAAGAACAAGCATGTGGACCGAGGGTGATGCATCGTGTGTGAATGTGGTCATGCGCCTTGTATGAATGCCTCTTGTGATGCCTCTTGTAGGAAGCGTTGCCAAGCCTGTGGATAAGAGCCGGCCTTGCGGACGTATGGCAGAGGTATGCGTGAGGTGGTCCTGTGTTGGCAGCCACGTCCATGCATGGACCCACCACGGTGCATCCACGGGTAGCTCACCAGGCCCATCACTGCACTTGCACTCCGTCATTCTATGCGTGAATTTCACAATCACACATGCAAGACTAGTACTGTGCTGTATGCTATAAACTGTGCTCCAAACCGGTTGAAATTGCCAAGGTATTGGAGGGAAATTCTTTCCGATTATGAAATCTAAGTGTATAAAATACCTTTAGACTTCATCAGCAATCACCCACCCAGCCCAGGTTGAGGCTCCCCGTAGCCGGGGGCACAAGACAAAGGAAAAAACAAGTTAGGTGACATTGGCCGTGGACGATGCGAAGCCTTTCACAAGGCGAAAACCCTACTGACAGCCGGTGATGCAATATCTACGGCTCCGGACGAGCCAAGTCCAGGGTATACCCCTTTTCTTTTATTCACCACGCATGCTTGCATGCAATGATCATGCTTGGCGGCGCAGCCGCCAAAAACCAGCGCAGCGCACTAATACATCATATGTCTGTCTGACCTTTTCATGCTCAAGTCCCAAAGTGAGTGGGCGCGGCGTGAACAGTGTGAGGGCTCTAAGGCACAACGCCTCCTAGGCAGTACTGCACGCAAACATCTCGCGCGAGGCGCGGATCCTTGTACACAACGTACGTCGACAGCATCAGCGAAACAAACCGTACCGTCGGTGCTCCACCAACACCGGCACAACATCTCGTTACACTTCCCATATAGCTCACACCCAAAAACTATTGCAACCGGCCTCTGCAAATATGATCCGTATAGTATCTCGGACCTGAAAACTCAGCACCAAAAATCAGTATCTGAACCGAATGGCCTGGAAAAGTATACACTCGTACCGCCCCACTAAGTAGACAAACCGTCAGCCAAAAATAAGCCGTGACAGCTTTGACCCACTACGGCAAACAAGAACAACTGCTAGAACTGGAAGGTGAGCCATAAAGCCTCTCTCTGGAAAGATCATGGACTATGATCCAGAATGAGGCGTCCACCACATGGTCTATCACATGGTCCACGACTGCAGTATGAGGTCCACCACCCATTTGCATGTGGCCTTACCTGCAACTGCGCGGTGACACCGCGTGCTCCACCACACGGTCAACTACTTCGACCATGTACTACAGCAAATAGTGTAGTACTTGGTCAACTATTAGATCACAAGGTCCATCACACACGGCACATGCCCTTACCTGGAACTGCGCGGTCATGTTGCGGAAGCCCAGCCACTCGCCCTCCAGCGTGAACACCGACAGAAGAAAGATGAGCTCCGATGTCGTCTTGGCGCCGCGCGGCTGGCAGTAGTTGTGGTTTTATTGTTGTGTTGTTGTTGTTGTTGTTGTTGTTGTGACGACGATGGCGGCGGCGGCGGCGGCGGCGGCGGTGGTGGTGGTCGTGGCGGCGGCGGTGGCAGTGGTGGTGGTGGTGGTGGCGGCGGCGGCGGTGGTGGCGGCGGTGGCGGCGGCGGTGGCGGCGGCGGTGGCGGCGGCGGCGGTGGTGGTGATTCAAACATAAGAGGTTAGCAGGGGAAATAACAACAAGCAATAAATGATTTTTAAAAACTAAAATTTGAGGGACGCATTCCTAGAAACATGCCCATGAGGGCGTCCTGCAGCGTCAGACGCCCAACAATCAGACGCCGAGTGCAGTAGCCAAGGTGGACGCATGGCGCATGACACCAAAAGCATTACTTCTCACTATCGTCAGGGCAACCATGGGGCTACAGCGACACATGTGCGGCCACCCACAACATCGTACACATGGCAGCCACAAAAGCAGGGGCATTCATGGCTTCAAGAGAAGCACTTGCTGTGTTAGTGGCGCCTGTGAGCGTTTGTGCGAATTTGCTGACTAATCTACAAGAAGAGGGCAGGCTAGCACAAGCAGGTGAACCGCAACAGGCGTCATCACAGCCCCCTGTCCCACCTGCGCAAGGAAGGACACAGTGTGACACCCACCCACCCACCCACCCACCCACTTGGGAGCAGGAACACGGTGCATCCACCGACCTGCTTTCTAGAAGGCGGAATCCGCCCACCGACCTGCTTGCTGAACGACACGGAGGTGGTGTGTGTGTGTGGGGGGGGGGGGGGGGGGGGGGGGGGTTCACCCACCTGCTTGCTGAAGGACACGGTGGTGACCACGTCCTTGCGCTCCAGCCACTGGGAGGGCTCACCGTCATAGACCAGCCAGGGGAGCGTGCTGGACCTGCACGCACAAAACAGAAGCACGGAATACAAAGCAGGTTGAGCTAAACACAGAACACAAAAAGGTAGAAAGTAGGTTGAGTGGCCAGGAGGCAGAGAAGAAGAAAAGCTTTCATGGCCCACGGTGACCTGGCATGTCGCCCAGAAGGCCAGGCAAGAATGGTCGGGTTTCCAAGCCAGCCTGACCTTTGGCACGAGGGACTAAACCTATAAGGCACAGGATAGCAAGTTACGGGTGGCCCATGCCAACCTGGCAAGCAACCTGGCTCTAGAACGCAGAGAGAGAGAGAGAGAGAGAGAGAGAGAGAGAGAGAGAGAGAGAGAGAGAGAGAGAGAGAGAGAGAGAGAGAGAGAGAGAGAGAGAGAGAGAGAGAGAGAGAAGTACGCATGGATTGGATTCGCAAAGCATAGATGATCCCTAAAAGTGGCATCTCTTGCAATGACATCTCTTGGCCTACGCAGCGGCTGCGCTCAGTGGCTGCCTTATTCTGTCCCACCATGTGCTGCATGTTTGTATCTAAGGGCCTGTCGCGTACCATCCATCCATCCATCCATCCATCCATCCATCCATCCATCCATCCATCCATCCATCCATCCATCCATCCATCCATCCATCCATCCATCCATCCATCCATCCATCCATCCATCCATCCATCCATCCATCCATCCATCCATCCATCCATCCATCCATCCATCCATCCATCCATCCATCCACCCACCCATCCATCCATCCACCCATCCATCCACCCATCCATCTGTCCGCCGTCCGTCCGTCCGTCCGTCCGTCCGTCCGTCCGTCCGTCCGTCCGTCTGTCCGTCCGTCCGCCCGCCCGCCCGTCCGTCCGCCCGTCCGTCCGTCCGTCCGTCCGTCCGTCCGTCCGTCCGTCCGTCCGTCCGTCCGTCCGTCCGTCCGTCCGTCCGTCCGTCCGTCCGTCCGTCCGTCCGTCCGTCCGTCCGTCTGTCCGTCCGTCCGTCCGTCCCTCCCTCCCTCCCTCCATCCTCCCTCCCTCCCTCCCTCCCTCCCTCCCTCCCTCCCTCCCTCCCTCCCTCCCTCCCTCCCTCCCTCCCTCCCTCCCTCCCTCCCTCCCTCCCTCCCTCCCCCTCCCTCCCTCCCTCCCTCCCTCCCTCCCTCCCTCCCTCCCTCCCTCCCTCCCTCCCTCCCTCCCTCCATCCAGCTGCCTGCCTACCATCCATCCACGCCGTGGTATGCGGTGCCGCTACGCTGCTGCAGCAGCCGGTTGTAGATGTCGCACGCCGCCGATTCCTGGAGAAGGCAAGGCAGCCAGGAGGCAAATACCACGCATGCGAATTTACAAACATGTTGTCCTGTTGATAGTAGGATCAGGAGAAGTCGTCCTCCCCACTATAGCATAGAATCAGGGGAAGTTGTCCTCTCCACTAAAGTATAGGATCAGGGGAAGTTGTCCTCCCCACTAAATTATAGGATCGGGGGAGGTCATCCCGAGACAAGCTCATGATGTGCATGACGAAACCGCAACCCCAAGTAGGAAAAGCAGGAGGGGGGAGATGCACCAGGGAAGCACAGCTCACCAGCTGCGAAGACATCCACCTTGTTGTAATCCTGCAGCACGCACCCACCTCACCATTACACGCTAAGAAACGATGCAAAGCAGCCGATGAACCAATGAGGCCCACCCTCCTTGTCATGGCGCTGCAGCACGCACCAGCCTCATCACGATGTTAAAACACACACCTACCTGCACATAATTCTGCAGTACCCACCCACCTCGTCGTAATTCTGCAGCACACACAGGTTGGCCAGCGCGTTGCAGCTCTTGCGGTCACCCGTGTCCTGCGCGGCGGCGGGGGATGGGACCAAGGGAAGGGAGGAGGGGAGCAGGGGAGGAGGAAGAACAGGCCAATATGGGAACATGCCAGCAAGGGTCACAAATGGGGATGCTTTTGTGAGGACAACCAAGAGTAGAGTAAGAATACGGCGATGACCATACTGGTCATGAAATGGGACTGGTAGTTGCAGCCATACTAGCAGAATAGAGAAAAGGGAATGCAAGCAAAGCTCTGGTAGAGGCTTCATATGAAGCCAACGTTCTCCCTAGCTAACGTACGTTTGATAGACCCAGCTCTTATCACTCTAAAACTATGACAAGTCCATTCTACCAATACGACCAACAACTATGGCTGTTTGAACCCAGTTTCCATTTCTTAGCAGTGAGATGGAAGGAGAGCCACTACGACTGCGTTGTCGAGCTTGACATCACACTCTATAGCTAAAACAGGAGAGAAGACAGCGAGAGCCCACCAGGCAGGCGAGCGCTGAGGGCACGAGCATCTGCTGGAAGACAAGCGAGTCGATCTTCTTGGAAGGCAGCAGCAGCGCGGCCGTCTCCACGTCGTAGTAGGTGACTTCTGTCCCCCGCAACAGCGACACGCCTAGCCGCTGCGACGCGACCGTCAGGACCTGGTCGTCATTCACGCAGCCCTGCAGGGTGGGGTGAGGGGGGGCAGGTATATAGACACAAAAGCTGAGTTAAGGGGTGCAAGTCATGGAGTCAGCAGAGGGACGTGATAAAAATAGCAACGACGGTGAAGCGGAGGTTTAACCCCACAGAGATGTACTGGTTATACAAAAGAATCCTGCTGGAAAGAAAAAAATTTCACTCTGCTTTCATCATCAACAGCAGGACAAGTGGGCAAACGACACATAGCACCCTGCTGGTTGTGTCCTTGGTACTACTATCACACGGCACCAAAGAAATCACACATAGTCATGATCCTTCAAGTAGCACCATCACCGCTCACCTGGCTGCCAGTCGGACACACGCACTTGTTGCTGGTCCGGTCGTAGACCTGGCAATGACGAGGTAACCGAACCACGGATGCCAGCATTGTGATAAAAAGGCGTCAGCATGGTTTCAGGATGCCAGCAGTGCGGCGCCAGAACATGAGCCCACGTGCATGCTCACAGAACGTCCTTTGATCTTGACCCAGCGGCCACTGTCTAGGCATGCTTGTGTGTGGGCGGGCGCACGTACCACATGGGTGCGCAGCCTCATGGGTGCGCATCCAACGACACGCAGTGCGTAAGATACCTAACGCATCAAGCCCATTCCAGGTACCTGCCACCCAGCATGGTACCTGACCTATCCACGGGACACGAACAGCCGCGCCTGGACTTTGGGTGGTCCGGGAGAAAAGGGAAGGGAATAGCAAATGTGAACAGGAAGAGGGGGTTAAGGGACGAATGCTGGGCTCGCAAGACAGGCATACAAGAAGGTTTCTTATCATGCTTGTGCAACCGAGTGAGGTCGTACATTCCCGGCCCCCCTCGTTGGATCGCTCACCATCCTCCCACCGTCCACCATCCCCCCCCTAAAGGCCACATGCCTTCAAGCAAAGGGCTTCCAAGGGCAGCGGTGGCTGGCACCGGTGGTGCCAGCGCGGAGAAAGCACAGCAATCAAGTCCAGCAGCGCCACTAAAAATAACACATGCTTGCCAAATGCATGCGCAAGTGTTGTACGCAATGGGTGCCTGTAGCTATGTACAAGCAGGCAGCTGCGAAGGTTCTACCTATCAATCGCTAGGGAATCTGACCACTGGGTGGTTGCCCTGCACCACTTATTACAACCAGTTATAACAACAAGTCACCGTAGTGCACACCTATAGCTCAACAATAGCACAACAATAGCACAACAATAGCAACCGTAGTGCACAACTATATCAACCAATGCCAGGGAGTGGGGCATGGTTGCGCACCTTGGGAGTTGGGCATGACTGGCAGGTGGCGGGCTGCTTGGGGTCCACATACGTCCCCGAGGGACACGCAAAGCACTGCTTCTCTGTCAGGGGGAGACCGACGATGTCTCTGTCCACTGGAAAGGTGAGGGCAGGGAGGGCGGTGAGGGCAGGGAGGGCAGGGAGGGCAGAGAAGGCAGGGAGGGCAGGGAGGGCAGGGCGGGCAGGGAGGGCAGAGAGGGCAGAGAAGGCAGGGAGGGCGGTGAGGGCAGTGAGGGCAGAAAGGGCCGAGAGGGCAGGGAGGGCAGGGTGGGCAGGGCGGGCACGGAGGGCAGTGAAGGCAGGGAGGGCAGTGAAGGCAGGGAGGGCAGGGAGGGCCGAGAGGGCAGGGAGGGCAGGGGAGGCAGTGAGAGCACCAAGGCGTGGGAAGGCAAGGGCAGGGCAAGCAGGCACACGAGGCACGCCAACAGGACACACACATGTGCAGGCAGGCAACGGTGTGCATGGGTAAGAGAAGAGGTGGCAGAAAACCAGCCAACATTCTTGACAATAAACATTTTTTTGAAGGGGACCTGCGGATGATGGACGCAAGTTCGCGCCTGTTATGTCCACCAGTCCTTGACCACGGAGGGTTCAGCCAGCCCTTAGACATGGCTGGGGGACATTAGGAAAAGGTCCAATGCACGTCCAATGCACGATAGCTGGTCTACAGTGGCAGGTCCAGAAACAATTCATTACTTTTATTCGTGCTCTGTCTGATGTCGGTACTCCTGAATAATCAGACAACCCAGACATTGTTCTGCCACACTCCACTGGGGAAGGGGGGGGGGGGGGGGGGAGAAGGTGAAAAGGCCAAAAACAGGCTCACCAGTTTGGAAAGTGCAGAGTGGCTACTGGCAACCGCGCTACGCCTTACCTAGTGCGCTGTGCGGTTGCCCGCAGCTGCAATCGCCTGCGGTGGTGTTGAGCGTGGCGGGGATGCGCGTGGCAGAAATAGAGACGAGGCCGCCTTCCGTTGCCGCGCTGCATGGCAGGCATCGCTCGGCGTCGCTGGAGGGCGCCTGCAATGCCAGGTCAAGGAGGGAGGCATGAACGAATTACAAGGCGTGTTAGCAGCAGGAGCAACGGTTAAGGAGGGAGGAATTGCAGACGAGGATATTGCCAAGGAGAAAAAAACAAGCAGACAGGCAAGCAGAACGAGAATAAGGATGAATGGGTGGAAGGCTAGCTGCGAGGGAGAGGCACTTTGAATAGACGCTTCATGGGGGACAAAATTGATCTGAGACTGTATATCCAGGGACTGTACACAAAACACTGTACTACAACTCATGTGGGGTGGCGGCAGGCTGGGAGGACCATGCTTCCCTGCTACCGACAGAGGCTCAAGCAAGGGAAAATTTCTGTAAAAGAACGGATCCTAGGACGAGGAGACGCGGCGTATCCAACGCTGGGAACTGGTTCCCCTTCAACGTCGGTCAAAGTGGGAGCTAGCACGCGCACGGCGCCCAACCGGGGCGTTAATAGGACGGTGACGACTCATAATGTGCGATGGTGACTACTGGCGGCGCTCACCTCTAGGGACGCCAGGCAGCTGACGCACTTGGGGGGCGAGCTGTCGTCTTGGATGAAGCCGCTGCGGCAGGTACAGCCCCTCCCTGTGGGCGTCAGGTGGCGGTTTGGTGGCGGGTGAAGCCATAACAAGAAAAGCTTGACCAGGGATTCTTACACTTGACTGCGAGCGTAGCGTAGTATATATTGACAGTCTGGCATTTGCAACACGCAGAGGAGTATCCACATCGCAACAGCCCCCCCGCAGGTGGACGAGAGGTAGCAAGGCAAAGGAAAAATAGAATAGGCGCCCTCACATGCCACTGGACACCGGATGCTGAGAAACACATCTAAATCAGGCTAACAAGGTCTGTCCGGCCATCTTATGCCGAAGCTGGTCTGTCCAGCACAGTCAGGAATGTGTGGTGATGCAGCGACGGATCCCGATGGTGATACAGCACACCCTGGTGAGGCAACTGCTGAGTGTGCGCAGCTGCACCTGGGTGACCGGGTGGGGGTTCTAGGTATGACACTAGTATTATAGTAGCAGTGCTGGTATGATAGTAGCAGTACTGGTATGATAGTAGCAGTACTGGTATGATAGAAGCAGTACTGGTATGATAGTAGCAGTGCTGGTATGATAGTAGCAGTACTGGTATGACAGTAGCAGTGCTGGTATGATAGCAGCAGTACTGGTATGATAGTAGCAGTGCTGGTATGATAGCAGCAGTACTGGTATGATAGTAGCAGTGCTGGTATGATAGTAGCAGTACTGGTATGATAGTAGCAGTACTGGTATGATGGTAGAAGTACTGGTATGATGGTAGCAGTAAATAAACACCGGAAAATGTGCACCATGAGTCGCCGCCATCGGTCCATGGGATCTGACCTCCATGATATACCTCCATCATGATCCTAAAACCCATGCATGTGAGAAGATAAGAATATCCTTGACTCCTTTTATACGCCATAGCTATCGCATATCCCCATCCCCACCAGGGTGCGATGGGCGTCCTGTCCCGTGTTCTGTGAGTGAGGCATGCACACTCTCGCAAAAGCCAAGTACACGCAGGGTCCGGGATGCATCCTGCGGCTGGAAGCACATCCATCCCCACACGCTGCCCTGCTGCTGTAACTTACTAGGGCATCTCCCAAGCACAATGCATCCATCTGCCAGGTTCACCGGAGCAGAAGTGCCCCAGTGGTAAGGGGAAACCCTCGCAAAGCCTAGGGGTAAGCGACCCCCCTATGGTGGGAGAATTCCCATCGTGCCTACAGCTGCAGACATAGGTTGGCATATCCGTGTGGCTGTGGCGGAGTGCACGTGCAAGCACACGTATGCGGAGTTGTGCTGTTGTTCTTTGGCGAGGGTTTGTAGAAAAATTTTCCCCTGGAGGTGTGGGATCCAAGAGGGGAGAGAGGGGGAAGGGAGGCAGGAGACAGAGGGGGGCCGATAGGAATTCTGATTCATGCGCGCTGCACGTTGGTGACAAAATGCGTACATAGACCTCTTGTGCATAAGAGTTAGCCAAAAGTGTCAAGGCAGCAGCCCTTGCCTATAGTTTTGACTGTGATCTAACAAGCCACGTGGAAATACTCCATAATACGCTTAGCAGGGTCCACATGCGAGCCTACCATCGGCAGTCACGACCTCGTTGGCACCGCATGACGAGCACTCCAGTCTGCGGAGAAGGATACCAAGAAAAAAGACAGTGAGATATAAGGAATTCACGCGACCATACCAAGCAACGGCTTCCTGAATTCAAAAAAATGGCGCGCGGGAGCGCTACATCCTAGCAATGCTTACCCTGATGTGTCAAAGAAAGTGGAAGCAGGGCAGGACTTGTCAAGGTCTAGCTCGAACGCTGGCTCCCCATTGGCTATATCTATCCATTGCAGAGTTACCAGTAAAACAAAAGCTATTCCTAAATTGATAAAACTCATGCTTCCAGTCGTAGCTCCTAGTAGCACAATTGGAAAGTAAGTTATCGTTTTGAGCTCCGGCAGCTATATTACATAGACGCCTCGTTTAAACTTGGGTTTGTTCGTCGCCGAATCAGGCCAACCGCCTTGTGATTGCTGCTTAGTAGACGCTTGAAGTAATCGTATGTAATTAAAATTTATCCCGTGTTATGGGTCTCCATGGGCGCCTATGTAAAATCTTCTTCACAAAAACCCGCCGGGTAATGTCCAAGCTTGCGCAAAAATTTCGCAGATGTCAACCACTTGAATTAGCGTTGTCGATTCGTTGTCTCTGTGGTGTTCCGCGCCATTGGGTGCTGCGACTCCATATGAAAAATTATGATCGACGTCATGGTTTTTTAGATTATGGGCCAAGTTCAAAAATGAGTCGATCGGTCCACAGTTGCCAGCATGCGCGTGCTCGATATATCTAATGTATCACTGTTCTGACTTCTCCCGCGCAAAACGGCTGCGCCGTACGATCTCCCTCCCCAGCCGGCTGGCAGCCTGGCACCTGGCCTCGCCGAGCGGAGCTGGGGACGGCTCCAATGCAGGTGTTGGAAGTTAATCCGTTGGGAAGACCAAATTTCGGTTTCACGCACAGGAATGGATAACCATATTTTATGGCCGACCTGGTACGAAGCCCGACATCAGAGCAGGGCAAATACCAAGGCTTTAGCGAGAATTGAGAGCGCAGGGCGCACATGTAATTGACGCTTTTTCTGGAACATCGCTGCGAAGGCAATGAATTACACTTATAACTCCTCTTTTGGCGATTTAACCTCGGGCAACCATTATTAGCAATTTATTCAACATGGCATATGCTGCAGGGATCTCCTGCTGGTCGCAGCATTATGTTCATCTAAAGATACCTGGCTGCACGCATTTTGTAGCTAAGAGCCTTTCCGTCCGTGATCGTTCGCCCATCAAATCAGTGTGGCTCGGCAACCCGTCTCAGATATCCTTGTCTGTACCCCGCCTTTCAAATGCAAGCCAAAGTGGTCGCCAACAGAACATTGCCGTGCAGACCTACGCAAAATGGAACCCTTTTGGGGTATGTACTGGACTGCTGCTTTGCTTTGGATTGCATCATTTTCCACAAAGCATTAGGACATTTATGCTGCTCCATTTTCGTAAATATCTGTCACCGGACTGGCCCGCATCTCCATTGACTTATCTGGTTATTTGCTTTTCCCTTGAATTTCGCGCCCTACGTTAACTGCCAGGGTGGCAAGTGGCTCGGCGGTCCCGAGCTGATCGAAAGGTAAGCAGACTTCTAATAATAAACATCCGTCGTGATTGACAACCTTGTGAAGAAACTGCTTGAATCTTGCTTGAAGGCGGATCCGATCTTATGCCAGGACCAGCCTCAAGCTTCACCTCTGGAACATGTCTAGATCGTCGTCTTCGACTGAGCATTGCACATTTTTTGTTGGCTTGATAAGATTTGCCACTGCGTTCGGCAATAAGTCCCCCCCCCACCCCTCTGGTAATAGTTGCAATTGCAAGGTTTTTTATTAGGACACAATTACACATCTACCGTTTGTCAGGCAAGAGTCAGCTACGCACTCACTTTGTGGATCGTTGGCACAGGTCCCCCACGGTGTGTGCCATGCAGCTAAAGCACAATAATCACTATACTCAACTCCAGGCTGTTTACTACCCTGAAAGTACCCAATTCATCCATAACGAGCCCCCAGGCTTCTGGATATTACTGGACAGGCCCATGTGCATGCAATCAAGAAACTCGGGGTTGCCCGTTGTTCTAACTTACCCTGATCGCCGTTGCTTCATGGTCAGCCACGGCTCCCATAATTTGCGACGAAGCCTTTTGGGCTGGTATGATGTCGCTGCTGGTATGATGATGGTGCGTAACAATATTCCCTGGCCTAATATATGTATTTTCCCTCGCTTACAAGTGCAGGAACGAGGGCGTTTTGGTGGATGTGGAGGAGTTGAGGGCGCTGCTGCACTCGGCACACCCTCCGTCCGAGGTCAGCACAGCTGATCCATCGTCCTTGCATGGCCGCACTTGCCAGCACTTGTCTTGCAGACATGCTGTACAGAGGACCCCCTTGCTTGGATAAGAGCATCAAGGGGGCCGGAGGTGGAGAGGCCTACAGCAGAGCAATAGGACGTAAATGTCAGGCATATCACTCGGCATGCAACCAGGCATATCCCTAAACGGTTATTCTGACTGTCTGGTGCGGTCAGTGCAAACGCACCCTGTTCATGACAGCGACACAGTTCATAATCGGTGGGGCGCAGCAACACAAATGCTGCCCATGGAAACCAAAATATTTTGCATCAGCCCATCCAGTGCATTGTGTGTCATTTTGTCATTTCAAGCCCAGCGATACTCCCCGCAATCGTGCAGGCAAAGTACGCGTGTCATCCCACATCCCACAACCTACACGACACACCCCACAAGATATCTCATCCCGCAGGACACACGATATAGGTCCCGCACGTACCCCATGACCTCCACTTTCCGCCTCGTCGGTGGGTGGCAGCGACACTGCTGCTGCTGCACTAACTGCTGCCCCACTAGTAACCTTGCGCCTCGTTTGGTGGGCAGCAGCACGCCCACCTGTCACGCCTGGCTTGGCCTGCTCGTGGGATTCCAGTTTACAAGTCACGTGCAAACTAGCGTGCTGCAACTGCTGTGTGTCGATTTTTGTGGGGTCGCCACTGTGTATCTCTTGTGAGAGAGGTGCCTTCTGAGTGATGTACTACTACGCCTTCTGACGGAGTTCATCGTGGTGCTGGCTTAGCGACAGAGCTGCCGCGCGCACTCTCCCCAGTGGGTTCTGCCTGCCGTGCCCACCGCCTAGAAGATCTTCCCTTGTTCTGGTAGGCACTGCGGGCTGTGTTTGCCCTAGAAGAGGCCTTGTTACTTAGTGGAATCGTGCTGAATGGGGATCTGCTGGCTGTCGCGGCGCATGGCACTGTGCTGTGTGCCTGGGACGATGACACGTTTTGCCAGGATGCCCATGGGTGGTTGATGTCCTGATCACCATTTCCAGTGTTGAGGGCTTAGTCACGAGGGTCACTTATTTCCTCATCACGCAAAGGCACGCTTGCAACATCTCCCCCCCATTACCCAGACAACAACGAATGCTTCTAGCGAATGCAAGGTAGCTGAGGTCTGGGTATCGCACAACACTCACAGCCGGCCGGTCATGTGCGTTCCTGCCCCACTTGGTGCACCTGCATGACAACAGGGCGGGTGCGTGTACGAGTCAGATCGAGTAAAGAAGCTGTTATACAACAGGTGTGCTTCCATGTTGGAAGATTGGGATCCATGGGCCGCGCGCCTGTCGTGCCGAATGCAGCACTTGCGCCTTTTGGCTTGCGCTGCTGCCACAGGCAAAGATTTCCTTGCCGTGGGTACTACTCTAGCCCCTTGATTACTGCTTATTTACGGAGAATATGCATAATAGTCATAGCATCTATGCACCTGACGCTACGTCGATTTGCGTCATGGCACAGTGCTGGCGGAGACAAAGTTGGGAATGGCCACTAGCCAACCAATCCCCATATCACTTAATCCACATGCATATCACTTCATCACCATGCAGGCCCATATCACCGTATCTTCCACTTTCCTCCCTTATTCAATAGGCAGGTCATTTTCTTGCCGTCTTGTTGGGCTGGCCTATCTTTTTCTCCTTTCATGCTCCTCAACGCCTAGCTGCTTTCTTGAACATGTGCAGAAGTTCGCGCCCTTAGGTCACTGTTGCAAGTGTGCCGCGCTAGTTACGTCACTATTGCAGGTGTGCCGCGCTCCCTACGTCACTAATGCAAGGGTGCCGCGCTACCTAGGTCACCATGGAGGATTGCACGCCTCGTGTCCGTCTGTAAAGCCCTTCCTTGTAAACATGTACAGTCTACCTCAGCCATGTGGCCCCTACCCTTCAAGCACGCTGCCCGTGGTTCTCATCGTGGCGTGGTCTTGCCACTCAGCCCAGCTGTAACAGTGGTGGCAGGTATCTACCCGTTGAAGAACCTTTAATCAACGACTCCAAGACTGTATGCCTTGCAAAGCCATGGCCACTGTGCACAAGCACAAGACCCTGTCACCTTCCCTCGGCATGAACCCAAACGAAGCCTCCCTGTTGCATGCACCAAACTGGGCTGTCTGCTTGTACCAGAGCCCACCCCCTAGGGAACAAGACCTCAACCCCCCAATGGCAACATACCACCCCTTGTGCTGGCATCTGCCTTTTTCAGCTTGGCTGTTGTGGCCCTCTACATGAAGGAGGATGGGAAGGGTGCGAATGGCAGCACCGGGGCGCGTGAGAAGCTGGTGGCGTGCGCGTGGGCGCATGGAGACGCGGGCCTCACGGGGACCATCTCACATGTTGTGGTGGGTGCACCCGAGTCTGTGAGAGATTCATAAAGAACTCTCACTACTGCGGTGGTCAAAATCACTTTGCGACAAGTACTTTGCGAATCGACCTCGCACACTTCTATTCATGTGCTTTTTTTTCTCGCAAACATGCCACTGTAATTGTCTACTTTCGTTGGATTTTACTGAGAAAGCACTGCATCGCAATAACGCAATAACCATGTTGAATTAGTTTTGCCGCTCGCAAATCTAAACTTTTACCTTGTTTGGAGGTCGCAAAATAGTTTGTCGCAAAGTGATTTTGACCGCTACAGTAGTCAAAACAGAGCACCACATGGCGCACTCATGCTCCTCTCTCTCTCTCTCTCTCTCTCTCTCTCTCTCTCTCTCTCTCTCTCTCTCTCTCTCTCTCTCTCTCTCTCTCTCTCTCTCTCTCCTCCTCTCTCTCTCTCTCTCTCTCTCTCTCTCTCTCTCTCTCTCTCTCTCTCTCTCTCTCTCTCTCTCTCTCTCTCTCTCTCTCCCCTCTCGCTCTCTCTCTTCTCTCTCTCTCTCTCTCTCTCTCCTCTCTCTCTCTCTCTCTCTCTCTCTCTCTCTCTCTCTCTCTCCTCCTCTCTCTCTCTCTCCTCTCTCTCTCTCTCTCTCTCTCTCTCTCTCTCCTCTCTCTCTCTCTCTCTCTCTCTCCTCTCTCTCTCTCCTCTCTCTCTCTCTCTCTCTCTCTCTCTCTCTCTCTCTCTCTCTCTCTCTCTCTCTCTCCCCCTCTCTCTCTCTCTCTCCTCCCTCTCTCTCTCTCCCTCTCTCTCTCTCCCTCCCTCTCTCTCTCTCTCTCTCTCTCTCTCTCTCTCTCTCTCTCTCTCCTCTCTCTCTCTCTCTCTCTCTCTCTCTCTCTCTCTCTCTCTCTCTCTCTCTCCCTCTCTCTCCCTCTCTCTCTCTCTCTCTCTCTCTCTCTCTCTCTCCTCTCTCTCTCTCTCTCTCTCTCTCTCTCTCTCTCTCTCTCTCTCTCTCTCTCTCTCTCTCCATGATGTCTAGCTGCAAAAGAAAAAGGTCGACCAAACGACAGGACCGATCGCCGCGAGCCCTGAAGAGGGCGAGAGAGGCTTTTATAAATGCTTTCACTTACAGACAGCGTCACCCCACAGCTTCAACGGGAGTGTCACGTGTGCCGAACGCCGCCGACTCGCACACTTGCGGGAACGTAGAGCTGCATACCAATGCTCCGTCGGATTGGAGCATTGCATTGCAGCGGCTCACGAATTATGATCAAAAGGTTCCTCACAACGCTTCTAAGCTGAAGCCGTTCCTTGGAGTGAAATTGGCAGGTGACCGGATAGGAAAAGGTGCTCAGGGCACGAACGTTATACAGTATAACTTCCGTGCCATGAGCACCTTTTCCTATCCGGTCACCTGCCAGTACCCTGTATAACGTCCGTGCCATGAGCACCTTTTCCTATCCGGTCACCTGCCAGTACCCTGTATAACTTCCGTGCCATGAGCACCTTTTCCTATCCGGTCACCTGCCAGTACCCTGTATAACGTCCGTGCCATGAGCACCTTTTCCTTTCTGGTCACCTGCCAGTACCCTGTATAACTTCCGTGCCATGAGCACCTTTTCCTATCCGGTCACCTGCCAGTACCCTGTATAACGTCCGTGCCATGAGCACCTTTTCCTATCCGGTGAGCTGCCAATTTCACTGCGAGGAACAGCTTCAGCTTGGAAGCGTTGTGAGGAACCTTTTGATCATAATTCGTGAGCCTCTGCAATGCAATGCTCCAATCCGACGGAGCATTGGTATGCAGCTCTACGTTCCCGCAAGTGTGCGAGTCGGCGGCGTTGGGCACACGTGACACTCTCGTTGAAGCTGTGGGGTGCCGCTTTCTGTACGAGAAAGCATTTATAAAAGCCTCTCTCGCCCTCTTGAGGGCTCGTGGCGATAGGTCCTGTCATTTGGTCGACCTTTTTCTTTTGCAGTTGGACATCATGGGTAGGTATCAATGATCTCGAAGCCAGCAATTACAATGCCCCCGTCAGTCTGCTAGATGGTCGTGTCGAATGTACAAATACTGACCCGCGTGAAAATAGATTGCTTTGGTTACATGCTCTGTGTCCGCGTCGGGCCGGGTGCAGTCCTTGTTTGTGCACGGTATACCCACATATCTGTACAACGCGGTTCTCTTAACCCATAGTCGGTAAACTACCCGACCTGTCGGGTAGTTTGACAAACGGTCGACTTTAGGGCCGCGCCGAGAGCGCTGCGCCACTTGTGACGGAGGAAAGTTGTCCGGTGTGTCCGGGGACACTTTGGACAAAGGTGATGCATAGGTTTGATGGTAATATTCGCCATAGCCTGGTAATTACAACGTGCATTGAGAAATTATCACGTGACTTTGGCGGGAAATTTTCACTCGCGCGCGCGTAACTAGATATGGCTGCCAGCGTGCCGTTGTCACGGAAATTTTGCGTGTCGCGGCTAGAAGCGGTTCAGAATTTTGCTCAGAATGGCGATGTGTGATTTTCTAGGTCAGGCATCGCCCAACTTGTAGGATTGGGAAAATTCAGCTATGAAAATACTGCCTTCTTGGTCGTCAGTGCCAGATGAGTCATCTCTTATCATATTTCGATTTTCTCCTTATGGCCAGGCAGCCTACACCAGCCCAGGCATCCAGATTTGGTACGAGATGTCCGCTGCTGCGCTTGCTGGGAATGCGGACGCGTTTATAAGTCATCTTTGAACGGAACATCAACCTGGTAATCATAAAGGATGCATGCATGATGCGGCTATGGCAACCTATGCCTGTAAAGCAATGGTATGTGTGAGATATGAGGGTCCCGGCCAGTGGAATCCGGGCAGGACGTGAACGAGCCAGGCACGGCAACGTGTTTGCGTGTTCTTTGCAGCGGAATACGTCTCCCATGCATTCTATTTGACGAGCTTATTAGTGCAACTTTCAGCAAGCTTCCATGCCTGCTGTAAAGAGTGGTATTAGCCCTGAAAGTGACCAGTTTATGGCATTTCTTTGGAGCATATCATTTCGTTAATGCAGGTAGGCAACATGTTTTGTGTTCCTGCACCTTTGGCAATCTTTTATAGCTTGTTATAATGCATTCTTGTAGTGCATGTCATTGTTGGCTGTTTACACTCGCGTAAACCACACACGTATATGAGCACCTTTCTATAGGTCTAATGGGTTATCTGGGTGGTCTGACCCAAGGAAAGCACCATTGGACTATCCAACTAAGTTTACCACTGTTGGTGTTGAGGTTCCATACCCTCCCTGGGAAGTTGGGGGGGGGTGCACTTTTCCTTGGGGAAAAAAGATCGTCTTTTGTCCAACTTTGAGTAGAGCTATCATCCAAATGCTTTGATAAACCCTAAATATTACTGCATATTCTGAAAGCCCTTGAAGTGTAGATACTCCTAGCATCTTGGTTGGGGGTATTTGGAGTTGGCCTGTGAGTTATGATTTTTTTTTTCATTTTCAGGGGGTCTGAAAGTGCCAAAAATGGGTTAACCTCTCTCTCTCTCTCTCTCTCTCTCTCTCTCTCTCTCTCTCTCTCTCTCTCTCTCTCTCTCTCTCTCTCTCTCTCTCTCTCTCTCTCTCTCTCTCTCTCTCTCTCTCTCTCTCTCTCTCTCTCTCTCTCTCCCCCTCCCTCCCTCGCTCCCTCCCTCCCTCCTCCCTCCCCCTCCCTCCCTCCCTCCCTCCCTCCCTCCCTCCCTCCCTCCCTCCCTCCCTCCCTCCCTCCCTCCTCCCTCCCTCCCTCCCTCCCTCCTCCCTCCCTCCCTCCCTCCCTCCCTCCCTCCCTCCCTCCCTCCCTCCCTCCCTCCCTCCTCCCTCCCTCCCTCCCTCCCTCCCTCCCTCCCTCCCTCCCTCCCTTTCTCTCTCTCTCTCTCTCTCTCTTCTCTCTCTCTCTCTCTCTCTCTCTCTCTCTCTCTCTCTCTCTCCTCTCTCTCTCTCTCTCTCTCTCTCTCTCTCCCTCTCCTCTCTCTCTCTCTCTCTCTCTCTCTCTCTCTCTCTCTCTCTCTCTCTCTCTCTCTCCCTCTCTCTCTCTCTCTTCCTCTCTCTCTCTCTCTCTCTCTCTCTCTCTCTCTCTCTCTCTCTCTCTCTCTCTCTCTCTCTCTCTCCCTCTCCCTCTCTCTCTCTCTCTCTCTCTCTCTCTCTCTCTCTCTCTCTCTCCTCTCTCTCTCTCTCTCTCTCTCTCTCTCTCTCTCTCTCTCACACACACACACACACACACACACACACACACACACACACACACACACACTCACTCACTCACACTCAAGAATGGGAAGGGCTTGTAAACGGGTCCTGTGTGCTCTTGCTCTTCCGTATTTCTCCGTGCAGATCGCCCATGCGTACTCCCTTACAGTGCCGTAGGCTCTTCCCACTTGCATATGCATGGCCTTGACCGGTGCACATCACTGTAGAGTGTCATGCAATAACAAGGATGCTATCATTCGGCAATTGGCTGCTGCTAGCACCCTCGCTGGCCGATCCTTGATGAAATGAACATGCCCGGGGCCGGCCAGTGGCTAGCATGACATTAACCATCTATCTCCCCAAAAGCAGCCATACAATCAATACCAAACGGCGCACACGAAGGCGTCCAAGGCAGCACATGTCGCCCTGCTTAAAGTGCCAAAATGAGATTATACTGTGGAGAATGTCACCATAACCTTACTGTGGCAAACGTCACGATGAGCATACACGATGGCAAGAGCCAGGATGAGCGTATAGCATGGAAGTAAAACTAGGGCATCTGACCGCTTCCTCGCTGCCCTATCCCTACCATGGCCACTGGCCAACGACCGCAGGTGCACCCGGACCATCAGCGACAAGGCATGGGCAGCCGGGTGGTGAAGCGGCTGTTGCGGTGCGTGCCGTATGAGTTCCGGTTCACTACGTAAACTTGCTGATATGCTCGTGATAATATGTACTAGTATGCCCTTGATAATGTGCTCGCTGTTATGCTCATCCAATACTCGCCTGCTGCCTGCGCACATGTGTGGCCTCTGCTTTGCACCTCTTGTCTCTCTGCTGCATGCTTTTCTTACAAGTGGCTTGCCCTTGGCATGAACCTCAAAAAGGATCATCAAGGGCTGCTTTTGTACTGAATTAACAGCTCATCCACGTCAGTGGAAATGAGCTGGAGGTAAGAATTGTGTGGTGGAAATCGAAGATGTCGTCACCTACGCAGCGTCCCAAGTGGGCTTTCATGAATGGCACTGTCTTGATCTCGGTAGAAAGGCTGATGAGATGGCATGTTCCATTACGGTTCCGGTACGGCAGAGTTTGGGAGATGGTTTCCAACCCTCAGTGTGCGGGGATATGCAATGTAGCCTCGCCTTGCACAAAAATCGCATGGCCTGTACTGCTATGTGCTCAGCGATGGACATTCTAATTATCTAATGCTGCCCACTTAGCTGTGTCCCAAATATGGCTCATAATCAGTTTATTGGCTGATATACAGTTCCCCTGTTATTGTTTGGTAACTCGGTTGTACAGGGAACTGCGGCAAATCCAAGTGGAGGATATTGGGCTTGTTACAGAACCGCAGTTCGTTCCTTTCTTCAAAGCCAACGGCTTTGAAGATGATCGTATGGGCTCCACCGTCATGACGTATGCAAGAGGTCGCGAGCCACCTCCCCCTTTGACGTTGCCCTTGAAGTTCAAGTGGCCAGCATTTTAACCGGCTGCAAGCTATAAAGGGGAACAATTCAATTGCAAGGCTCTCGCTTTGTAAAGCCTGAGCTGGTATTCAAGGATATCCGCAAGCCATAGTATTTATCTTGCATTGCCTTGTGTCAGCCATTTACCTTGTGTTGTGACATGTATTGTCTTATCGGAATGACTGGTATTTCAGAATGACCAGTATTGCCGCGCCTTCAGTACTGCGCTGGCATACACCTTCAACACAGGAAGCTGGCCCCACCTTTAGGGTCACCTGGAGCGTGATCGAAGATCACACATGTGGTGTGTAAATGATCGCAACCGCCCTTGATTTGGTGAGTTGAGCGAATGTGCAAACTACATGCCCTTGTCTGAGATGACCAAGCACTATATAGTAAACTAGCCATCGTGTTTTATATGCTCGACCCCCGCTACTGCCACCGCGTCATTATAATCTAATGCCGAGGACGTGTGCTCTAGCTTGTGACCATAGTGGCATGTTGTTTCAAATTTGGGTTCAAGCTGTTACATAGTTTCTAAATTTAATGTTGCGCATTGCTGAAACAAACAACCTGGACGGGACATGCATGAATTTTTTGTCGCTGAAAAAATTGCAGCACATGGAGTTCAAGATACCGTCCGTACGTACCGTGAAAAGTGCATGGGTGTGCAGAAGTACGTGGCCATGACAAAACAAATTATAACTCTCCGCGTTGACCGATCCGTTGGAAAAAATGAATAAATGCATGCGAACGCGCATACTCATTGAATTAAATTTGATTAAATTATAACATGAGTAATTTCAGTTCTGGCTAATTGATAACTAAAATTGCTAAAATCTAATTGTTCTTTAGGATTTTAAAAATAAAATTTAGAATTATTTCTGGCCTGCGCTGGTTGCCTCCTTGATAACATTACTCCGTTGGGAGATCATGTAGCACGCGTATTCCCTTGCTGGATGATTGATGGAGGTGAGCAGAGCCGCGAAACCGAACTAAGCTAATCTAGAAAATCCTAACTTCTCTACTCAGCAAAGCGCCCCTTCCTCCTGAGGGGGGGGGGGGGCGGGCTTGCCCACAGGGGCTGGCGTGTGAGCCTGGACAATATCGTCTTCTTGTTCTGCATAGCAGTCCACGCAAGAGAGAGGGAGGAAATGCGGTGTTCAAACTGGGCTGGGACCACTAGGTCGGCCAGCAGCTGCTGTGGATAGGTCATGGCAGGTTTACCCATCTTTCTTGGAACATCCTTGGGGCCAGGCCAGGTCAGGATATGCCGCCCTGGCGCACGTACTCATGCGCCTCGAAATGTCACGTACATATATTCTGATTTACATATATAATCTGCATTACGTACATATATAATCTAGCCCGTCTCACGGTGCGAGACTGAACAAGTCTCGCGTGCAGACACGTGTGTAGTACTCCTACACACAGATCTCGAGTGATTTATCTAGTACCAAATCCGAAAGGCTTGCATCACTCCCCGGACAGGAGAACTTTTGCGGATGACTGTAGGTGTAAGTTGGCGATGCCATGGTAACCGGAGACGTCCGTCCTATAGTCAGCAAAATTGGTGCGAGAGGTCCCCAGTTCGATTCCGGTCGGATTCATTTGCAGATCGCGTTTTCCGCGTTTTCCGCGGCCTGGCACTGAACGCAAAGGTTTTCACCTTTGCGGAGTGTCTGATCAGAATATATAATCTGCATGCGCGGTCTTTGCTTCCTTCCTCTCCGATAATTAATGCATCTACCCTAGTCCTTACACGACCTTGGAACGCCATGCGTCCAGGAATAGGAGTCTCAACTATTAATAAAATTAAAAATCTGCAGCTGTTTTTATTGCATTATTTAATGATTACATCGACATGATGGGTGGGTTCTCCATGAATTGCCCTTACCGGCTGTGCATTACCCGATCACCAAAATTTGATTGCTAAAATGTGAGCTTGTGGCGTGCACTCAGCATGAAAGCGCATCGCCTTTCTTGGTACATGCCATTTATCTAATGCAAAAAAAAATGCACCTACGAAATGCCCAGAAGTGCCTTCACAATGCATGGCAGATGGCCCCCCAACGGACATCCAAGTAAGGAACAAGGATGGGTCTTTCCTGCGGAAGAGTGCTATACTAGGGTACACACATGGACCATCCTGCCCTGTTGTGGCTTTATCAAGAGAAAGTCGGGGATTGCACCAACCGGAGAGACTCCAGAGCCACACAGACACTCTCAAAGATAAAGCAATGATTGCAAGCCCTACACAATGCATCCTGATGGCACAGCGTGCCTGCATACATCAGCATTGCTGGCCTCTATAAGCCGCCGCAGACTTGCGCGGAGACTGGATTGAGTAGACAACCAGCACTAGCTGCTGTCAAACATTTTCAACAATGCCCAGTCCCCTGCATGTCCCAGCCGCCCCAGCTATCCTAGCATTGCCCGCCAAGTGAGCTATGACCGCCAGTTTGCCCTTGAAGCAAATATGCATTCATGCTGCTTGGCAGAAAAGCCGTGAAAGGCGCTTATGCCCCTGCCATCCCATTCTCCCCCCACGAAGGACTTGCGTATATGGGGAAGGGTGTTTGACTGGAATCTTGGTTTCAAAAACCACCTAGCCATGAGCCACGGGCAATGTGTACACATCTCCAGGAGGATCTCTCCCAGTCAGCTGCTGACGCAGCGGCCAAACCTCTGCCAGCCACCACGTTCTGCCCACACTGCACTCAATCAATGAGATAACCAGCACAGGCCAGGGATCTGGAGAATCTGGACCATGCCATGGACGCTCGACCCTGCCGTTACCTTATCCATATGCAAGAAATCCTTGACCCCCGTCACACTCGCATAACCCCGCTGTGCTTGCCGATATCACCGTGACGCGCATCAGAAAAAGAAAATCACCGCGAAGAAGGAGAAAGCCCTCCCGCGTTCTCCAGGCCCGCCACCCACATCACTCGGGTGAATCCCCATGCATCGCTCACACACTCTCAGCATCTCGCTCACACGTTCTCCAGCCCCACCACCCCGTCCTCGTTCTCCCCCGTGTTGCTCTCGTCCTCGCTGACCGAATCGCCCGTCGGCTCCGTCGTGTACGCCGTCTTGGCGCCACCGCTGGGATCCTCCTCCTCCCCTTGGGCAATCTCCTGTTCGGCCTCGCTGATCTCATCAGGGCCGCCGTCGCTCACCGCGCGCGCGCCGTCGTCCCTGCGCACACGCATGGGAAAGGAATGGGGAAGGGATGGGGAAGGGATGGCGAAGGGATGGGGAAGGGGGGGGGGAGGGGGGAAGGGGGGAAGGGGGGGAAGGGGGGGAAGGGGGGAAACGGGGGGTGGGGAGGGGGGGGAAAGGCATGGGTAAGGCATGGGTAAGGCATGGGAAATTTGAGAAAGGAATCAGTTCAATGGTTGGCCTCCAAGAAGTCCATTCACTGGGCTCTTTGGTTAAATGCAATACACCCAAGTGGATACCCTGCTTGTCATCTTCAACACTGGATTCGCTAATCTAACACATGGTCATGCTCATGTGTGGGGAGGTAACCCAGCCAAGGCATGGCAGACAGGGACCATGAGAAGATGATCTAGGTTCTAGGTGGAATTAAAGTAGATACAACAATTAAAGTAGAAACAACAATTTAAGTAGAAACAACCAAATGGGCCACATTGCGTCTGGGCATCAGCACCATCAAGAGGCAGGGTCACAGGATGCTCCAGTAGGGGTAAGCACCAGCGGACGCCAGTAGAAGACAGCACCGCCGGGTCACAGGATGCTCCTTGTCATGGAACTACGCACAGTACCACGTGCGGTGCGCAACACGTCCCATGCGATGTCCACTGCATTCGCTAGCCTGGCGGTATGGATGCCTTGCTCGTCATGTCCGCCCACTTACTAAACAGCTGGTGGCCATGGATGGCAACTAAACAGGGTGCGCCAAGGTGCAGACAAGGTGCAGGCGCCTCACGAGGTTAAACAAGCAGCATGTAGGTACAACACTTGAGCTCAAACCATGGCATCTACTGTACATCAAATAACTCCACGTACTCAAGCAGCGCATCCCCCACGGCAGCCTTAACCTCATAGAGCCAAGCTCAGACGATTCACGTACATTCACTTCTCGGAACTTACACAAATGGTGCCTCTCCAACCTTAGAAGCTCAAACAAATTTAGCTATTGGACTGTTAACATTTCCTTCACAAAAATAATACTAGGAAAGCTGCACTCACTCGGATGGCGCCTCCCCCACGGCGGCCTTGAGCTCCTCCGCCAGCCCCGTGAGCAGCGACGTGGACTCCTCAGGTTGCGGCTCCTCCTCCTCCACCGCCTGCAGGCTGGGCTGCGGCCGCGTGGTCGGCTGGTAGAGGCCGATCGTGGTGCCCAGCCGAATCCAGTCCTCCGACACCACCTTGTAGCTGGGGGGTTGGAGGCGGCGTGAGGAGGCGTGAGGAGGCGGCATGAGGAGGAGAATAGCGGGAGGGATAAGAATGGAGCCGTGAGCACGAGCGCTGGGAGACAACACGCGCGCCACCTGCGGGTGTAGGCGTGTGGTCTCGATGTGTGATGTGGGTGTCTTTGTGTGCGCATGCTGTCTGTGCATGTGTGTAGTGCTGGTGCCTTGCGTGGGGTGGGATTCTGCGCGGGAGAGATAAGGACACCAGCAACCGGCATGGGGTTCATTTTCGACGGCTGCACTAATGTAGACGTTCAGGAAAAGTTGAATGCACATTCTTTTCAACGCATCCGGCAATGCAGCTACCGCATTGTGCACACTCATTGGGTCATGTTGGCCCTTCTCACTGCATCATTCCTAGCCAGGCGTTGCAATACACACATACTACTACATCCTCCACCCTACATCACTTCGTGCACATTCAGGGCGCCTCCAAAAAATCTATCCGCAACAATTGACACTCACCATATCCTGACGCGCTTGACCTGGTCATATACCAAACCCATATCTGGCATCCACTTGATATTGTGTCTCATCCCCCCCTCTCTCGCCGTATCGTGGCGCGCTTGACCTGGTCCTTCCCTAACTTGGAGAACATCTATTCAACCGCTGCATCCTTTTCATATTGCACTTCAGCCTCCGTCCTTCTCCAACCGTGTAACGCAATAATAACAGCTCGTTGACTTGTGCGTTGCTTGACCTGGTCCTTGGCAGCTTACATTGAAAACGTTTACTCAACCACTGCAGTGGCCACACTCAGCCCAGCCCCCCCTCCCCCCCACGGCATCGCGGTATTGATAACTCACCGAATCGTGACGCGCTTGACTTGGTAGGACCAGGTGTAGGTCACGTGGATATCTCCGTTGGGCGTCTCCAGCACGGAGGGGTAGCTGTACTCCAGCCCCTCGTCGTACACATCCTCCAGGTCGCGCACGTACGGCCACGTCTTGCCGTCATCCTCCGAGAGAGCAATCGCCATCGGGCCCCACTTGGCGCCACCTACCGCATTGGGTATGTGTGTGTGTGTGGGGGGGGGCAACACATGGGTGGACGCACAAGAGATATTGTTCGTGAGGCCGCTTGGCACCGCCTGCCAGTTGGTGGGTGGGGGCAAAACATTACATTGTAATAAAAATTGTGATTGTGTGACAGGGGGTACCAGTTAAGGTACTGCCCACCCTGGCTGTTGCCAAACACGGCACGAGGCGGACTAGAACGTGCAGACAACCAGCGCGTGCTCACCCTGGTTGTTGCCAAATGTCATGACAATGTTCCCGTTGCGCAGCACGCACGCCTGGATGGCCTTGTTGTTGTTGGGCAGCGGCGTCGGCTCGGCCACGCTCCACGTGCGCCCCTCATCGGTGCTGTTGGCCATGAAGATGTTCTTCTTCTTGCGGTCGCGGTAGTAGGCAAGCAGCACGTCGTCGTTGGTGCGCAGGCGGACAACCGTGGGTTGGACCTGCGGGGAAGGATATGGGTGGGGGAAAGGGGGGGAGGAGGGGGGGGGGAAGAGAGAGAGGCAAAGCAGGCAGGAAGACAGGGGAGGACGACAGGGGGCGAGATGGGGAGATAGAAGGGGAACAAGACGGGCGGGAGGGGGAAGTGCTGAGATGGAAAGAGGAGAACAATTCACTCGTCCACAAAGTGTGTGCAAAGTAGGGGAGGTCCTACCAGTATAATCAACGCAAAAACGTCTTGAGAAGGAATGGATCCGTGCTCTTGCCAGTACTTGCGTCCGCAATGCATTGCACCTGTAACAGCCTTGCCACATGACCCAGCCACATGGCACATACCTACCACACACTGCGCACACAAACGCTAAAGAAGTCAAACGCTAAAGAACTCATCCACGCACCACGTACTGCCCCGGCAGCGACATCGTGTGCTCCTCCCAGTGGCGCTCGCCGTGCGTGGCCCCAGGCAGCAGCGTGTAGATTTTCATGGCCGAGTATTGGTCGCGGATGTTCGCGCCGCCCATGCCCGAGGGCGTGTAGTACATGGGCAGCAGCCAGTCGTTGTTGATCTTTGACAAGAGCATCTGGTTGCGGATGAAGGCACCTGGGGGGGGGCGGTGGCGGTCACAGTTACAGATGGAGGGGGGGAGGGGGGAAGGGGAAAAGGGGAGAGAAAAGGAGTGAGAGACAAGGAGGAGCAGAGAGCGGGCAAGGAAGAAATGATGGGGCGTATGCTGGCATTACGGATGGGCCGCTATTGCCGAATTCCATGCATCGCGCTGTGTGGCTCCACTACGTGCCCTTGGAAAAGAATCCAACGAAGTGTGCGGTGGGACTATTCACCCCCATGCTGCGTGGGCTATCGTCCGCCGTGCTGCGCCTACCATCGTTTTCCCACCACATCTCACTGCTTCAGTAGCAAATCAACAACATGCGTCAAGTTGTCTGCAGTGGGCCGCTCCCACCTCCGCTGGTATACAGCAAGGTAGAAATGTTGTTCTTGCATGTCCATTCCCAGTACCGGGCTGCATGCATCATACCCACTTGGACCAACCCAGAGCACCCACCGCGCTGCGAGGAACCAGCAAGAAGAAGGGGGTTGGATTGTGAAATTTTGGCTTGCGCTCTTCCCACGCATACAGTGCTGCTCGGTCCATCACCACCGTGGGTTCACCCACCGTGCTGCGTGAAGAGCGGCGCCGGGTCTGACCACGTCGCGCCCTCGTCGGCCGAGACCAGCAGCAGCACGGACGAGGTGCCCTGCCCCTGCTCCGCGTTCTGCGTGGTGTGCAGCAGGAACAGCTTGGACGCCTCGGCGTCAAAGAAGAGGACCGGGTTCTGTGCGCTGTGGCCGGGCCACTCGGACACGATGGCGGGGGTGGACCACTGGAAGCTGCCTGCGAGGGGTCAAAAGAAGCAACGTAGTGGAGACATGTCGGTGCAAAGGCATGTCTATGAGATCAACCACCACTCGGACACAATCGCAGGGGGTGGACCACTTGAAGCTGCCTGCCAGGTGCTGAGCAGAGCCTGGTCGTGAGTGACTCAACAGAATCGAGAGGTATCATGAAATACTTACCACAAGGGAGGAGGTACTGACGTGAGAATCGCAACTCACGAGAAGTGCGGCGAAAGAAGATCCTACAAATGCAGACAGAAACAAATAAGAGCCTAGTAAGGAAAAGAATGCAACTTAAACCGACAATAATGACACAAGAATATAACAAATACAGCTTTAAAAAGGTGAATTTCAGGGCTTTCCCCGCCATCACAAATCAATATGGTATGTGCATGGTGGTGGCGGTGGTGGGCATACGTACATATCGGAGAGTAAATAAAACATCTAATCAGGCACATATTGTCGTCAGAAAGCAACAAACGTGAAAACGCTAGCTGCCCAAATCTGAGATTCTGCAGAACACAGAAAGTAAGAAAGCCCAGAGGCTACCAGCAAGAAATCGAACATAGGACCTTTGGCATGATTTCGCGGCTGTGTGAGTCTCCTGATCCGAAGGCATCTCACTTAACGTTTCGAAACAGCCCAACTGCGAAAAAACTCGCTCTACGTACACACTGACAAAAGCACAGGGAAGGCCTTTAGCCCACCTGAGGGCAACATCATCACCCCAGCAGTCGTTTCCCATTCCAACCACATACCCGCGGGCAGCACACAAACAAACACACGAAACCCATCACACCAGGCCATACATCCACCGGACAGCGGTTTTATGGACACGACGCCGCGATGCACCCAAAAGCAACACCACCACGCCGGGAGTGGTTCTCATAACCCATAAGGACTACTCACCTTTGGGCGGCGCAAACTAGCATGGCAATGGCCCACCACATACCCGATGGCAGCTTTGTGAATGCGATGCCGCACCCGTCGTGATTCTCCACCCCCGCAAAGAAGGCGAGCGCCAGGTCACCGGACGGCAGCATGGCCAGGTTGGACGCGTGCGCCTGCTCGCGCGGGTTGGCAATCAACGCCTGCAGGCTGCCGTCGTCGTTCTGGCGCACGATGCCGTCGCAGGTGAGGCCCTCGTCGCCCACCGCGTCGTACAAGTCTGCACGCTCGTGCTTCCAGTTGTGCGGCGCCCACAGAGGCTGGTCCTCTGATGGGGGTCAAGGACCGGGGGGGGGGGGGGGAGAAAGGGGGGGTAATGGGGATACAAGGGGTGAGAAATAAAGGGGGGCGAGGGGGATAACAGAGGGGGCAGGAGCGAAACTGAGGGTAAAAGCTGGGGAGAGGAACGAAGGGACGAGACAAAAGGAGGGAAGAGGGGAGGGGGGGGAGGGGGGAGTGCAGAAGGCGGATAAGAATGAGAGATCAGAAGGGACAAGATAGGGGGGGGGGGGGGGCGGGGCGGATGAAGGAAAGGGAGGTATCCAAGAGGGGGGGGGGGGGAGAAATGGGTCGGGGAAGAGGTAGATGATCGAACATCACTTGCAACATGTGATTGTGATTGTGATTGTGATTGTGATTATGATTGTGATTGTGATTGTGATTGTGATTGTGATTGTGATTGTGATTGTGATTGTGATTGTGATTGTGATTGTGATTGTGATTGTGATTGTGATTGTGATTGTGATTGTGATTGTGATTGTGATTGTGATTGTGATTGTGATTGTGATTGTGATTGTGATTGTGATTGTAATTGTGATTGTGATTGTGATTGTGATTGGGAAAGTGAAAGTGAAAGTGAAAGTGATTGTGATTGTGATTGTGATTGTTGGCACGGGTCAAGGCACACCATCGATCCACACAAAACAGAGCACAGATGTACAGAGGAGTGCAATCACCGCAGACGCGGCGGCTGGCAGTCGGTGCCCAGGCGCCGGGTGAGCGGAGACCGGCGCCGACAAAACAGTCCATGCAACGTTCATGCTACCCTCCGACATGCTGACATGGCTAATGTATGCCTGTACTACCCAAGACGAATCGACATGGTGATACATCATCTCCACCGGACTGTCACCGCCACCCAAAAGGCATGAGTAGAAAGGCAGAATCCGTACAGGGGTTCCAGCACGCAGCTGTTGGACCACACAAGACTGCACCATGCAATACTGCAACACGCAAGACAGCACCACGCACCCTCCAAGGCTTCCTCCTCGGGTTGCGGCTTGTCCTCGTTTGCCACCTCCTCCTCCTTGTCCGCCAGCTCATCGCCTGCGACCACCTCACCACCGCCCAGCACGTCCTTGCCAGGGACCACCACGCGGTCGTGCTCGCCCACCTCCATGTCGCCCTCTGCCGCCACCATGCTGTCGGTCACGGGCAAGCGGAAGAGCACCTGCGGGGGGGGAAGAGCAAGAGTGCACGGGGAGGGTGCAAGGGGCGGGGGCAGGCGTGGGGGAGGGAGTCAGAGGCCTGCGCTAGCTGGAGTATAAGATGGGCACAAGGAGAGGAGCGAAAGGGATGGGCAAAGAAGAAAATGAGAGGAGCCCCGGCATTTGGGGAGATGAGGGTGGGCAGGAGATTTGTGGTTTGTTCTCGTCGCAAGGCCATGTGTGAGGCGTTGGCGAGCAAAGTGAACAAGGGGGCAGTGGCAGCGAGCGGGGGCCACAAAGACGGAGGTCAGGTAGAGGAGCAGGAAGAGGGTGGTCAGGTGGCCATGGTGATACGCGCATGGACACGTCTGGGGATGTGGTGTCTGGACACGTGGTGTCTAGAGACCATACCAGGGAGTGCCCTTGCCCATAAACCTCATTGAGCGTTCCCCCATAAACATCGATGACGGGAGACACACCGCCCCCCCCTGCCAACACAAACTTTGGGTACGACAGAGCCCCTTGGCGTGACCGAGGACCGGCGGCAGCTACAGCACCGTATGACAGACATGTGGCAACCAGCGACGCGCAGGCATGGGGTCCACAGGAAGCGCCCTCATGGGCAATAGACTGCGTGGGCGCACATCGGGTGAAAGCGCTGCATGGACACAGCGAGCAGCCGCAGTCAGTCCGCCCAGCAACGGCCAGCAACAGCCAGCAACGGCCAGCAACGGCCAGCAACGGCCAGCAACAGCCAGCAACGGCCAGCAACGGCCAGCAACGGCCAGCAACGGCCAGCAACGGCCAGCAACGGCCAGCAACGGCCAGCAACGGCCAGCAACGGCCAGCAACGGCCAGCAACGGCCAGCAACGGCCAGCAACGGCCAGCAACGGCCAGCAACGGCCAGCAACGGCCAGCAACGGCCAGCAACGGCCAGCAACGGCCAGCAACGGCCAGCAACGGCAAGCAGTAACGCAAGCACGGAAGCAACCCAGCGGGCAGCAGCCGACAGAGCAACCGACCTACCGAAATAACCACGGAACAAAGAACCAAACGAGCAAACAGCGAGCACCGAGCAAGGACCCCAGCAATGAGGACATGCTTGCGGGACGTGGCGTGGGCCTCTGGGTGCGCATGCACATGTGCGGTGGTGGATGTGACCGTGCGCATGAAAGGTGGCGGATGCCTTCATGGAGGTTGGGCGCAGAAGAACGCAGGGGGGAGGAGGTAGCCGGCAAGAAGGGTCACGGACGGCGACCAACAAGCCCGTGCAGGCACCAACACGAACCACCAACACGAACCACCAACACGAACCACCAACACGAACCACTAACACGAACCCCCAGACATGACACGCCTGTCTTAAGAGGCTATTGCACCCCGTTGAGCTACCGGCAGCCAGCGTGGAACAAGCAGGGAGGCGGAAGCAGGTAGGGGAAAGAACAAGACAAAGCAGCCCTTTCACGCCAGGCACGTGCCATAGCCGAGGGCGAGCGCAAGGTTTTACAGACACGAACACGCCCGAGAGCTACATACTATAAAAAGGAATGAAGCGGGAGGCAACGAACAAAAACGAGACAGAGGCAGGCCGAGGGCGACACTCACGCGGGAGCAAGCGGGCTGACGCAGACTAAAGGAGGCCAGGTGCTTTCAATAGAGGCGGTACAGAGGCACAGGAGCTGGTACAGGGGAAGGGAAGGCGCACACAGCGGGCAGCAGGGAATGATGGCGTCTGCAGCAGCGCAACCCCAAAGAACGCATGCCAGGTGCGGCCCCCATGCCCCTTGAAACTGGGAGGAGTGCAGTGGTCAGTCCCCCAGCCAGCCAGCCACCGCTAACTCGCAGGGCTGCCACGTGGCGAACCATAGCCACCCGGGGGCGCGACCAGCAACCAACCTCGTTTGTCTCAAACCATTCAAGACATCACGGGCCCCCCGTGGCCATGCGGTTTCTAGCAGCTGCCCCAGTGGCCATGAAAGACACAGGTGACAGCAGGCAGCAGGACAAAGGGCGACACCAGACAGCATGGCAGCAGGTGACAGGAGCCAGCACGGCAGCAGGTGACAGCAGACAGCAGCAAGGACGGCAACAACAGCGACACCACAGCGGCAGCAGCAGCATGACAGCCCCCCTCATGGCATCATGGCAACAGCAATGCTTAAACACCACAGGCAACCGCCACGAACAAAACTTCACGAGCAAGCCTTCACAAGCAAGACCGCCATGGGACCGCGTGGTTCACGGGCACACAACGAAAATGGACACCTGTCACCTGTCACCAGCAACAACACGTGCCCATCACAGCCAGCATGAGGTTGGCCGCTGCGTGGTAGATGCCAGTCTCAGGGGACTGTCATCCTCTCAACACAGATACCTTCACCCCCAGAGTTGCCTTCCCCCCTCCCTACACGCAGTACCCCGTCTGTGTGTCCCGAATATGGAAGGTCCCCACCCCCCAATGGTTGGGTACGTACTTATAGTGAATGTCCATCGAGGCATTGATGGGTAGCAATCATGGGCGGGCATGTACACACGTGTTTATTTTTACAGCAAAAAAAAAAATTCATTGCAAAAAGATGGAAATAAATCATATAACATTTCGTAGCCATAAACACGATGTCTATGTCTCTGGTTGGGAAAATGGAAAAGAATTGCCCATCGCGTGGCCAGTGTCACAGGCACCGCCACCACCACGCCGGGTGTTGTATGACTAGCCCAAGCATCCTGGCCACACCCTTATCCCTATGCTCCCTGCCCCATGTTCCCCAGGGTATGCCACAGGGTGGTGCACCAGTGCGGCCCATGTGGTCAGGCCGTAACCAGGGGTCCAATCAACCCACACCCCATCCATTAACACCGAATGTTCAGTGCCAGAATCCCATGCTAAAAAATCACGAAACAAGCGTATAGAAACAGGGGCCCTGTGCCCATACAGGGCGAGTCGCTGTCCCGCAATAAACATGACCCGCGATCCGCTGCACTACCCTATCCGCCACGCGGCACGCGCCACCATGAGCGCGCGCCACATCATCTGAGGCGCGCGTTGCCAAGCAACGTGACAACACACCGCCGCAGCCACGTGGGACCAACGGACCGCCGCGTCTGCATGCGAGATAAACCATCTCATCCCTCCCCGTTCTTTCATCCCATCTCATCCTCTTTCAGCCTTTCATTCCACCTCATTTTATTCCTTCCCACCCCCTTTATTCCCACACGTGGCCGCCCTGATTGTGTTTATTCCATTGTGCTTATTCCCACACCTGGCCGCTCTCGTCCACGTTCTCCGGAACGCTCTCGGTGACTGCCGCCTCGATGGCGTCGTCGTCGCTCACGTGCAGCACGCCAGCAGCGCCGTCCTCCACCGATGCGCCCGCTGCCTGGTCCGCAAACGACATCGCGCTCTCGTCCACCTCCTCGCCACCACCATCCTCGTTGCTGCCACCGGCGGCGCCATCGCCCGCGTCACTGGCATCCGCGCCATCCCCCCCCGCGGCAACATCACTCTCCTCCCCACCACCAGTCTCCTCTGCAGCACCGCCAGCCTCATCCTCCGGGACACTGGCGACCTCCGCAGCGGTAGCGTCGTCCACCGCCAATGATATTGCACTGTCGTCATCCGCGTCCGAGGGGGCCGCCTCCGTCTCCGCGTCAGCCCCCGAAGAGGCCGGCCCATCATCCGCCGCGTTCATCAGCGCGTCCGCAATCTCCCGCAGCAGCGCGCGCTCCTCCTTGGCAGCCTCATGCGCCTCCTCGGCCGCACGGACCTCCTCCCCAATCTGCTTGGCCGTGTCCGCGAACGCCATGATGGAGTCGTCGGGGTCCTCGTCGTGCGCCTCCGTGTGCGAGATGCCAACAACAGGGGTCGCATCGCTCTCCTCCACGACCGCAGAATCGCCACTGCTGCTGTCATCTTCGGCAAACTCCGTTGCGGCCGCGCTGGCATCCGCATCCTCCTCCGACTTTTCAGCCGATGATGGCGAGGGTGAGTCCGCAAACGCAAACACAGACTCGTCGGGGTCCTCGTCATGGGCCTCCGTGTGGACGACCCCTGCAACCGGCGTCGCGTCGCTCTCCTCGTCATCCCCGGCCTCCACCTGGCCCCCCTCAGGCATTGCGCTGTCGTCCCGGACATCCGCCACCGTGGTAAACTCGGCTGCCGGCTCGCCGTCCGCGTTGCTGTTCACATCCTCCTCCTCGGAAACGGCGCTAAGGCCAGTGTCCGCGTCGTCGTCGCTGCCTTGCTCCGCTTGGGCCTCCTGGAGCGCCTCGCTTAGAGCCGCCACGTACGCCTCGGTCGACACGGAGTCACTGGCAGGCTCCTCGCCGGCATTGCCGCCATTCTCGGAGATCAACGTCTCGTCTTGCGCCGACGACTCGGTCTCGTCCACCTGGCCGCCGTCCGCCTCGCTGGCGGTCTCCTCCGGGGTCTCGTCCTCCGGGAGCAGGCTCGGGTCCAGCTTGGGCTTCACCACCGTGTCCTCGGGAGCCTGCTTGTGCATCAGGCGGTACCGCTTGGCCAGCGTCGGGGAGATCTCGACCGGCTTGTCATCGTGCTCATGGAGGAAGTGTGACGTGCCCCCATGTTGACCGGGAGAGTCATGTCCGTCGTCGTCGGAGGCGGACTCGTGCCTCTGAGCGCGGAGCCGTCTGGGATCGACACCCTCTTGCTCGCCGTCTGCCGCCGAGTCCTCTGCCACCGAGTCATCGGCAACCGAGTCATCGGCAACCGAGTCTTCAGCCACCGAGTCATCGGCAACCGCGTCTTCAGCCACCGAGTCTTCAGCTACAGAGTCTTCAGCCACCGAGTCCTCAGCCACCGAGTCCTCCGCGACCGAGTCGTCTGCCACGGAGTCTTCAGCCACCGAGTCCCCAGCCCCGAAATCGTCATCTTGCAAGAGACGGCGGGACGCGCGATGGTGGACCACATTTCCTACACCAAGACCCGATCCCACGGTTTCAGCATCGAAAGCTGGGCGAGACCCGATGAAAAAGCTCGCCAACGACGCCACCGCCACCAGGACCAAAATCCGGCCTCGCAATGAGAGCCCCATCACGGAAGGGCTCCTTGGAGGTGAGGATTTCAACAACCTTCACAGTCAAAGACTGAATATGTCCTTCCTTATCCACCCCTACAGGCTACCATGGCCTAAACGGACATCAAATGCGGGACAGGCACCTGGGATTTTGGGGAGCTGGTCGCAGGACCTTTACAGCCTCCGGCAACGCTCTTGATGCCACCAGTAGCTAGTACAGCATCCACCGCCATGCTGCATCAGCAAAAGGCACGCGATGGAGCATGTAAGCAAGTGGTACGGATACCGTACGATCGGCAGCGGTAAGTGCATCCAGCACCAGACTGGGCAGCGGCCAGTCGATGAATTTGCGCCAGAGAAGACCGCATGCAGCGCAACCATTGGCTGGACGAAGTGGTGGTTGACTACAGCTATGGATGGAGAACTAAAATGTAAAGGTACTAAGAAATGTGATTTCTTCCGCATCCTCCGTCGGTTCGCCTGAACTGATCTTGAAAAAAATGCTGCGCCCGCGCGGGTTACAGTCCGGTCACTATGCACCGTCACTATGCACCGTACTACACCCCCCCACACACACGTTTAAGATTGGGGTCCGGCCGACCCACTCAGGGCTGCCTAAAATCAAATCCAGGGCTGATGAGAGCTGATGCGGCATACCTGATTACACCGTCCGCATTGGAAGTTTGTTATTATGGGTCAATTTTTGCCGTATTTGCATTACGAATAACCCTGGATTGTTTGTTGGGGAGCCAGTTAGAGTCCCGGGTTTTTATTATTTAATTAAAACCTTTTGTTTGTTTGTTTGTCCTGCAGCCGTTCACGGCACTTGGGTACTTATTTAATTAAATTTCTTTTGTTTGTTTGGTAGATATGGTACACGCCGTCCCCAACCCGGCCCGGCGGCCCCCCTTTCGGCGGCCACAGGCTATAGTCAGTGGAGGTCTCAGGTCAGTGATACCCTATTTAATTGCTCAAGGCCCAGTATCGCACATGAGTAGTACATCTTACATGTACATCTGTAGACACGCTCAGGCCTCAGCCTCTACTGAGTACCGACCGACGTGCCCTGCCGAGGCAGTAGAGCGTGGATTGCTGGATGCAAAAGCGGTTCACTTGGTTCGCGCCTCACCCCGCGCTCGGCCTGAGTCTCGCGGTTTTTTTTCGATTTTCACGATATTTCATGTTCCCCGCCTGTCCACTGAAGGTATTTTCGAAGGTTTTATGTACTTTTATATAATATAAAGTGTTTGTTTGTTTTCTCACAGGGCGACGACCCCGTGCCCACATGAGTTAATTAATTAATTTTGTTTGTTTGTTTGTTGAGTCCAGTCCTCAGCCCCCGGAGTTAATTAATTAATTTTCTTTTGTTTTTTTTATGGTTTTCAGCCAGAACATTTTCCAGAAGCTAATTATTTAGTTAGAACTTCCAATGCGGACGGTGTACACTGGGCACTGGCCGGAACTTGGCAGCTTTTTGTACCAACTTTCAGATCTTTTTGCCCAAAACCAGCCCTGCGACCTGAAATTTCAAAATCCACGGTCTCATGATCTTAAACCTGAGAATCTTAAACGTGGGGCTGGGGGTGTACTTTCCGCTACTCCCTGTATACAGTATACACGCCTTGCGGTCCCCTCTCTGCTTGGTTGAAGGGGGGGGGGAGCACTTCCCCACCACCACACACACACACATGACCCCGCGACACACACCGACACACACTGCACACACACACACACGCACACACACACAACACACACTAACACACACTAACACACACTAACAAGGCTAACACACACACTAACACTAACACACACACACACTGCACACACACACACACACACACACACACACACACACACACACACACACACACACAGCACACTTACTACACCTGCACCCACACCAACTGAACAGTACGTGCCGCCGTTCACTCCCACCCCAACCCCCCTCCCCTCAGCCCACCACCACCACCACCCCGCCCCACGTGTACCTCAACCTGCACACTGACTACATGCTGAATAATGAACCCCTGTGAGCCCCCACGTTGTTGTCAACAGCGCGAGCTTCCCCCCCACGGCAGCCAGTCCACCACCTAGTAGTAGTCTCCCCTCACCCGTCTATATGTGTGACCGATACTCCGCCGTGCACCAGCAAGACGCCCAAGCCCGTCCCGGACCTTGTCCCCCCACCACCCCGCGGCCCTAGGCTCCCCCCGCAAGCGCGCCCGACCTAACTAGTACTCGCGATCGGCCACGAGCGTCGATCCGCGCGGCCGCATCGCCGCCACGCGGCGCGCCGTCGCAGCGCTCGCTCAGCTATGCATCCGACCCATCTTCTCACACAATCTGCTGCTTGGATACTTGGCGGAACCTCGTTTGCACACCAAGTTGCTGTACCAACGCGGGCCGTGTCCCCGATGAGGCAACCGTCCATGCTCCGCTGTCATCAGAGTACCTTGTTGTTGTCTCCCACAATCTGGCTCTCGACTACTTAGCGGAACATCGTTTGCTAGGACACACCAAGCTGTTGTACCAACGCGGGTGTATCCAATGATGCAACCGTACATGTCCCCGCTGAACACGTACAGGTCATTGTTTCTTTGTATGTTTGTGATGGCATGCTGTTCAGTGTCCTTGCCCTCGGCCGTTTCCAAATCTCTGCTGCCGCTGTGCGGCGTGGCAACAACAACAACAACAACAACAACAACAACAACAACAACAACAACAACAACAACAACAACAACAACAACAACAACAACAACAACAACAACAACAACAACAACAACAACAACAACAACAACAACAACAACAACAACAACAACAACAACAACAACAACAACAACAACAACAACAACAACAACAACAACAACAACAACAACAACAACAACAACAACAACAACAACAACAACAACAACAACAACAACAACAACAACAACAACAACAACAACAACAACAACAACAACAACAACAACAACAACAACAACAACAACAACAACAACAACAACAACAACAACAACAACAACAACAACAACAACAACAACAACAACAACAACAACAACAACAACAACAACAACAACAACAACAACAACAACAACAACAACAACAACAACAACAACAACAACAACAACAACAACAACAACAACAACAACAACAACAACAACAACAACAACAACAACAACAACAACAACAACAACAACAACAACAACAACAACAACAACAACAACAACAACAACAACAACAACAACAACAACAACAACAACAACAACAACAACAACAACAACAACAACAACAACAACAACAACAACAACAACAACAACAACAACAACAACAACAACAACAACAACAACAACAACAACAACAACAACAACAACAACAACAACAACAACAACAACAACAACAACAACAACAACAACAACAACAACAACAACAACAACAACAACAACAACAACAACAACAACAACAACAACAACAACAACAACAACAACAACAACAACAACAACAACAACAACAACAACAACAACAACAACAACAACAACAACAACAACAACAACAACAACAACAACAACAACAACAACAACAACAACAACAACAACAACAACAACAACAACAACAACAACAACAACAACAACAACAACAACAACAACAACAACAACAACAACAACAACAACAACAACAACAACAACAACAACAACAACAACAACAACAACAACAACAACAACAACAACAACAACAACAACAACAACAACAACAACAACAACAACAACAACAACAACAACAACAACAACAACAACAACAACAACAACAACAACAACAACAACAACAACAACAACAACAACAACAACAACAACAACAACAACAACAACAACAACAACAACAACAACAACAACAACAACAACAACAACAACAACAACAACAACAACAACAACAACAACAACAACAACAACAACAACAACAACAACAACAACAACAACAACAACAACAACAACAACAACAACAACAACAACAACAACAACAACAACAACAACAACAACAACAACAACAACAACAACAACAACAACAACAACAACAACAACAACAACAACAACAACAACAACAACAACAACAACAACAACAACAACAACAACAACAACAACAACAACAACAACAACAACAACAACAACAACAACAACAACAACAACAACAACAACAACAACAACAACAACAACAACAACAACAACAACAACAACAACAACAACAACAACAACAACAACAACAACAACAACAACAACAACAACAACAACAACAACAACAACAACAACAACAACAACAACAACAACAACAACAACAACAACAACAACAACAACAACAACAACAACAACAACAACAACAACAACAACAACAACAACAACAACAACAACAACAACAACAACAACAACAACAACAACAACAACAACAACAACAACAACAACAACAACAACAACAACAACAACAACAACAACAACAACAACAACAACAACAACAACAACAACAACAACAACAACAACAACAACAACAACAACAACAACAACAACAACAACAACAACAACAACAACAACAACAACAACAACAACAACAACAACAACAACAACAACAACAACAACAACAACAACAACAACAACAACAACAACAACAACAACAACAACAACAACAACAACAACAACAACAACAACAACAACAACAACAACAACAACAACAACAACAACAACAACAACAACAACAACAACAACAACAACAACAACAACAACAACAACAACAACAACAACAACAACAACAACAACAACAACAACAACAACAACAACAACAACAACAACAACAACAACAACAACAACAACAACAACAACAACAACAACAACAACAACAACAACAACAACAACAACAACAACAACAACAACAACAACAACAACAACAACAACAACAACAACAACAACAACAACAACAACAACAACAA
>RPFO01000406.1:1096158-1113658 GCA_009746045.1 Mesostigma viride
CGCTGTTGCCGCAGGGGGCGCACTGGCTGCCGGCACCGCTGCCGCCGCTGCCGTGGTGGGCACACCGGCTGCCGCCACCGCTGCTTTGGTGGGTGCGGCGGCTGCCGCCCCCGCTGCCACTGCCGCCGCCGCCTCTTTATGCTTCTGCAGCAGTCGCTGCTGCTGCTGCTGTTGTTGCTGCTGCTGCTGCTGCAGCTTTGTCATCATGGCATTAAATTGCTGCTGTTGCTGTTGCTGTTGCTGCTTCATCATGCTGTCGAATTGCTGCAGCAGCGCTGCCATCCCCTTCGAATTTTCAGCCGGGGCGTCAGGCTGCTTGGCAGGCGCTGAGCCGTTTTCTGAGCGGCGCTGGCGCTTGACTGGTTTCGTCGCCGCAGCTTCTTTGGCAGGCTGCTTGCTCACGATGCGCTTGCCGCGCCCATGCACGTTGGTGACCTCCTGCAACGCGGGCAGCCCTGCAATTTGTGGGTCGGGCATGTCAGAGTCTTGTGTTATGCAAGCTGGCAGACGTGGCAGCGTAGCCGGGTATTTCGCCAAGAGGGCCGATCCTGGAAACTGCTCAGCGGACAAGATGAATGGCGGTGGGCCAGCACTCAATATCTGGGGCAGCAGGTCCGCCTTGTTCTTGATGGCCCAACTCATCACCGCCTGCATGTCCTCATTCCAAGCGGATGATGGGAGAACGCCCTTGTGCTCCAACCCCAGGGTAGTGGGAAACGTGGTGGCATTCTTGTCGTTGACAACGATGACCACTGCGTCGAAAAATCCGATCGCGGACGGTCGCCTGGTTGGGCTGCCTTTGAGTCGGTCGAGCAAGTTTTTAAATTTCTTGTAGCGGCTCTGCCTCACAAAATGCGCGCAGATTGACGAGCTCGCGATTGCCCCCACTACCACCCCCACATGAGGCCATTCGGGGATTGCAAGGGCCACGATATCATCCTCGCTGTCGCTGGTGGAAGCACCGCCTGGTGTTTTGTGCATCCCCGGCCCTGCCGGTGGAGGAGAAAAAGCTAGTTCTTTTCTTGTGTCGCCGACATCGAAATGACGCGACGCCGAAGCCCGAAAGGTACCAGCTGCAGGGCCCGGGGTGTTCTCCTTCTTGGAGGCGTCGCGCTCAACCACGGGAATGTGCGCGCCGCCAACAGCATGCTTGCCAACCGTGGGGCCCATCGCAGCACGCAAAGCTGCATCACCTTGGCCGCTCTTGTCCTGATTGCCATCACCCATCGCACCCTTGCCTGCGCCGTTCTTTTCCTCCTCGCCATCACCCATCGCACCATAGCCAGCGCCGTTCTTTTCCTCCTCGCCATCACCCATCGCACCATTGCCGCCTGCGCCGTTCTTTTCCTCCTCGCCATCACCCATCGCACCATTGCCGCCTGCGCCGTTCTTTTCCTCCTCGCCATCACCCATCGCACCATTGCCGCCTGCGCCGCTCTCCTCCTCGACGCCACCACCAAGCGCAACACCGCCTGGGCCGTTCTTCTCCTCGACGCCACCACCCGTTGCATCATCATCGACATGACCCTCGTCATGCAATATTATCACCAGAACCCAGCTCACCATCGTCGACCCTTCCATCCACGACTCTGGCTAGCTTAACGAGTTTCCGTGATGGAACCTTAACGACCTTGCCCTTGCCGCCCAGCGAATAAAGAGCACCAAGGCCGGCCAGTTGGGCGTCGACCACCTTTTCCTTAAAATCGACAGGCGAGGCCTCCTTACTGATGGCGGTAGGCGGCCAAGGGCCGCCACACTCCTGGCAGGTCCACTCTGTGCCATCCTCACCCGCCGATGCATCCCTAAACATCCCGGTGCACAGCCCATGCAAGTGCTTGCCACACTGGCCTGAGCATGGATGGTTGGCTCCGCCCAGCAGCTCATTTTTGTCGACACTATCAAATCCGGTTGCATGATCAGCGCCGGGCAATTTCTTGCATCTATCGCCTGCGTAGCAGGGGCCGCTTGACCCCTGCATTCTTCGCTTGCTACAGATTTAACCACCGGAAAATAGACAAAGATTGCACGCAACCTTCCAATAATGCCGGCTGCGATTTAACCTTCGTTTGCTGGGCGCTGCACGCTGCAATGTATCGAGTCAATTTGCGCGGGATCTGGAACTTTGAATAGGTATATGTTTAGGCAAGAGGCTGCGGCGTCATTTGGCTGCAGCTGGGTAACTACTTGCGTCTTGCGGCCAAGATACGCAGCCTGCCTCGAGAGGGCTGCGTATCTTTGCCGCAGCCTGCCTCACCAGCTAAAAACCTTGCGGCCAAGATACGCAGCCTGCCTCCTCGAGGATATCCTCGAGGAGGCAGGCTGCGTATCTTGGCCGCAAGGTTTTTAGCTGGTCATTTGGCTGCCAGGGTAACTACTTGCGTCTTGCGGCCAAGATACGCAGCCTGCCTCGAGAGTCGAGGCAGGCTGCGTATCTTGGCCGCAAGACGCAAGTAGTTACTTCCCCAGCTGCCGAGGCAGGCTGCGTATCTTTGCCGCAGCCTGCCTCACCAGCTAAAAACCTTGCGGCCAAGATACGCAGCCTGCCTCCTCGAGGATATCCTCGAGGAGGCAGGCTGCGTATCTTGGCCGCAAGACGCAAGTAGTTACTTCCCCAGCTGCCGAGGCAGGCTGCGTATCTTTGCCGCAGCCTGCCTCACCAGCTAAAAACCTTGCGGCCAAGATACGCAGCCTGCCTCCTCGAGGATATCCTCGAGGAGGCAGGCTGCGTATCTTGGCCGCAAGGTTTTTAGCTGGTGAGGCAGGCTGCGGCAAAGATACGCAGCCCTCTCGAGGCAGGCTGCGTATCTTGGCCGCAAGACGCAAGTAATTACTTCCCCAGCTGCCGAGGCAGGCTGCGTACATTTTGGCGGCAAGTTCCCCAGCTGTTCGCTGCTTAGGCAAGTTGTTGCAACGACTTCGCCACGTGACTGCCAACAGGGGCGCCTGCGTTCAAGTCTTCAGTGCGTGCCCTGGCGGCACATCATTATTACGTAAATAGCCGTGAAGCTTTCGGTACCTTAGCAGTTTATAGTTGGATTTATGGCAGACAAGGCTGACTGCAGGATATTATTTTGTGGTTTAACAAGTGACGCCGAAATGAATAGGCACGGAGCCGAAAAATAGCCGACGTAGTTGATTTGGAGACGAGTTGTTAGCATTGATGACAAAAATGGGATTAGGTTTACACAGGACAGTAATAGGCGCTGAGCTGCTTACTCTTATGAGGTCCGGCATCCATTCAGCGCCGGGGGAGTCCTGCTTTTGGTTTAGGTTGAAACTTTTATAAATGTTAGAGATAAAGGCTAGGATAGCAAAATGGCCGAACATGTCGAGTGGGACGGAGGTATTGTCTCCGACTCGGACGACGATGACGATTTTGCGTACCATGACGGAGGGCTCGGTCGTGCTATACTGGCATCCCACGTGCCAAATGCTCTGCAACACCGACGTCCCCTGGCCCCCCATGTTGGTGGGGGTGGTGAAGAAGGTAGAGCAGCCTGCCGATGAGGGGGGCAGCGAGCCTCACCTGGTCCTCTCTGTATACCGTGCCAGGAGCATGACCGATGCTTGGCATCAGTGGGACCCGAACAGCGCCACATGGCCTCTGCCGAGCAAGTCGTCCGCAAACTCCCACACAGTCACCATCGCAGCATCCGAGGTCATCCTCACCTATTGGATCCCGGCGAAGAAGCCCACCTCGCGCCACTTGGTGTCTTTGGATGCCAAGAAAAAGCTGTCTGCTGCGTGCCTGACCGCGCTCAAGCAGGTGCCAAGGGACGCAGGTCACCCGACGGTTGACTGGCAACTAGCTTCAACTCCCAAGGGTGTGGTGCACATGGCTGAACGTTGCTGGCAAACGATCTTGGAGCAGGTGATGGGTGGCAAGCTCTGCCTGGTAGGACAACTTGTGTGCAGCTATGAGATTGTGCACGAGTCCGTCGGCGGCCGCACAGTGAACCGTCCTAGAAGATTCCATGGTCAAGTGGCAGCTGTGGACACGGAACATGGCAAGGTGGCTATGTTTTGGGGTGCTCAATGGGAAGAGCTGGCGGTGACGTGTGTGGACCTCCCAGAATTGGGGAAGAAAATCTGTGGATGCCCCGGTGTGTCGGTCCCTCCTCTGCAAGCGTCTGAGATCGCCGTTGCCGAGTCCCGCTTACGTGCGGAGGTGCACGCTGCGCTGACCAGCGCAACTGCGCGCAGCTCGCCTGAGGCAGCGCGCGGCACGGCCGACACAACTAAGCGCAAGCCGCCTGCGCCTGCAGCAACCAGCACAGCCACGCGCAACCCACGTGCGGTGGCGACCAACTTGCGCGCAGCAGTGCGCGCCCTGAATGATAAGGCTGCAAGTGACTTGCGTGCGCCCGCGCGTGCGGCCACCGGCGCGGCTGCACCTGCCAACTCGCCTGCGCCTGCACTCACGACCACCGGCGCGGCTGCACCTAGCAAGTCGCCTACGCCCGCGCGCGCGGCAGCCGGCGTGGCTGCACCTGCCAACTCGCCTGCGCCTGCACTCACGACCACCGGCGCGGCTGCACCTAGCAAGTCGCCTACGCCCGCGCCTGCGGCCCCCGGCGCGGCTGCACCTGCCAACTCGCCTGCGCCCGCGCCTGCGGCCACCGGCGTGGCTGCACCTGCCAACTCGCCTACGCCCGCGCCTGCGGCCACCGGCGCGGCTGCACCTGCCAACTCGCCTGCGCCTGCGCGCGCGGCAGCACCTGCCAACTCGCCTGCGCCTGCGCGCGCGGCCACCGGTGTGGCTGCACCTGCCAACTCGCTTGCGCCTGCGCGCGCGGCAGCACCTGCCAACTCGCCTGCGCCTGCGCGCGCGGCCACCTGCGCGGCTGCACCTGCCAACTCGCTTGCGCCTGCGCGCGCGGCAGCACCTGCCAACTCGCCTGCGCCTGCGCGCGCGGCCACCTGCGCGGCTGCACCTGCCAACTCGCCTACGCCCGCGCCTGCGGCCACCGGCGCGGCTGCACCTGCCAACTCGCTTGCGCCTGCGCGCGCGGCAGCACCTGCCAACTGGCCTGCGCCTGCGCGCGCGGCAGCACCTGCCAACTCGCTTGCGCCTGCGCGCGCGGCAGCACCTGCCGACTCGCCTGCGCCTGCGCGCGCGGCCACCGGCGTGGCTGCACCTGCCAACTCGCCTACGCCCGCGCCTGCGGCCACCGGCGTGGCTGCACCTGCCAACTCGCCTACGCCCGCGCCTGTGGCCACCGGCGCGGCTGCACCTGCCAACTCGCTTGCGCCTGCGCGCGCGGCAGCACCTGCCAACTCGCCTGCGCCTGCGCGCGCGGCCACTGGCGTGGCTGCACCTGCCAACTTGCCTACGCCCGCGCCTGCGGCCACCGGCGCGGCTGCACCTGCCAACTCGCTTGCGCCTGCGCGCGCGGCATCACCTGCCAACTCGCCTGCGCCTGCGCGCGCGGCCACCGGCGTGGCTGCACCTGCCAACTCGCCTACGCCCGCGCCTGCGGCCACCGGCGCGGCTGCACCTGCCAACTCGCTTGCGCCTGCGCGCGCGGCAGCACCTGCCAACTCGCCTGCGCCTGCGCGCGCGGCAGCACCTGCCAACTCGCTTGCGCCTGCGCGCGCGGCAGCACCTGCCGACTCGCCTGCGCCTGCGCGCGCGGCCACCGGCGTGGCTGCACCTGCCAACTCGCCTACGCCCGCGCCTGCGGCCACCGGCGTGGCTGCACCTGCCAACTCGCCTACGCCCGCGCCTGTGGCCACCGGCGCGGCTGCACCTGCCAACTCGCTTGCGCCTGCGCGCGCGGCAGCACCTGCCAACTCGCCTGCGCCTGCGCGCGCGGCCACTGGCGTGGCTGCACCTGCCAACTTGCCTACGCCCGCGCCTGCGGCCACCGGCGCGGCTGCACCTGCCAACTCGCTTGCGCCTGCGCGCGCGGCATCACCTGCCAACTCGCCTGCGCCTGCGCGCGCGGCCACCGGCGTGGCTGCACCTGCCAACTCGCCTACGCCCGCGCCTGCGGCCACCGGCGCGGCTGCACCTGCCAACTCGCTTGCGCCTGCGCGCGCGGCAGCACCTGCCAACTCGCCTGCGCCTGCGCGCGCGGCCACCTGCGCGGCTGCACCTGCCAACTCGCTTGCGCCTGCGCGCGCGGCAGCACCTGCCAACTCGCCTGCGCCTGCGCGCGCGGCCACCGGCGTGGCTGCACCTGCCAACTCGCCTACGCCCGCGCCTGCGGCCACCGGCGCGGCTGCACCTGCCAACTTGCTTGCGCCTGCGCGCGCGGCAGCACCTGCCAACTCGCCTGCGCCTGCGCGCGCGGCCACCTGCGCGGCTGCACCTCCCGACTCGCCTGCGCCTGCGCGCGCGGCAGCCGGCGCGGCTGAAGAAGATATGTTGTCTGATTCCCGTCGTCGCCGGGCACACCGTTACATAGTGTGTCCGGACAGTGATAGCGATGGAGCCCCGGAGGCTATGGAAACATGAAGTCGCGGCTGCTACCATTGTTGCTACCAATGATTGCTATGTGTGCACCATGGCTGCCAACATTGCTGCTTCCTTTGCTGCTTCTCCGCTGATATGCCGTGCTTTTGATTCACTCTCTGCCATGCATGCCAGTATAGTGCTGCCACCATTGTCATGATGTAACTTGTCAACACCAATGCATGTTCTGATTCTGATGTGATTGATTATATTCCTGGCCTGCATGAGTCTGTTGAGGTTGTTTGTCGCTGCTGCGGCTGCTATGACCATTACTAGTGTGCTCATGTGAGTTTTTTGCCATGTCCATTTGCGCAGTCATGGAGCATTTCAAGGTTTGCCCGAGATTTACGAGACCCAAGTGTCAGTCATTTTCCGCGAAGCCGCGATATAATCCCTGACAGAAACTGGCAAAAACCACATGGAACATATGCAGAATCCTCCTTGATAATGTCTCATGTAGTAGATACATTCCAGCCTTTGCAATTACAATCACGTCACTAAATTTTTAAGTATGCAAAATTACAAGCTGTGAGTGCAATTGTCTCTACTCATCATAAGATACCAGCTTGACAATCATGAATGCCCATTTGGTTACAGCATATAAGGCAACTTGTCATTATATAACACAATTATTGACTTGAAACTCCTCGACCAATGCAAAAATTTGCCCAAACCTTCTATCAAACTATTTTGGGAAGTCCACAGCATCCAAAAAACACATTTTTCAAATTTTCATTTAGGACAGACCTGCAGCCTCCCAAATCTGTCCTAACCCAAACAAACCACCCCAGTTGCTGACGAGCTCAAGAACCAGCTTCTTACCCTCATGGGCCTGGTAGGTGAGGTAGAACTGCGTGGACCCGTGCCACCGCCTTCCCCACTCACGGGACAAGGCGGCTCCCCCACCAGTCCTACTCACCTTCTCCTCCCCTGAGGATAAGCAGCGGTTCCTCTCTCGTCGCAAGCGGTTGCACGACCTCACCTGGACGCTGGATGACGACCTCACCCCCGCTCAGCAACAGCAGCGACGCGACCTGTGGCCGGAATACCTCCGCCATAAGCAGGACCCCCAGAAGCCCAAGGTGTACTGGAGGGGCGGGGACCTGATGATCAACCACAAGATGTGGACGCCCCCAGCGGGCTAGAATAGCAATAGCCCTAGCTTGTAACCATTGGCGTCACTGCCGCTAAGGCAGCCATGCCTAGAATGTTGCCTAGCTGTGCCAACACACCTAGTCACGTGCCGCCAACGCACGGTACACAACCAGCCATAGCCTAGTCCTAGTATGTACAGCCATGCTACGCCCTGGCTATGTTCAGATTACTTGCCCACGCTCCTTGCTATGATATGCTCACATGGGTCTTATTGCACCCACAGTTTGCCGGATCGTTAGCCTGTCCTTTTAGCTAGCCGCGCCCGATTGCAGCTGTGGCATGCCTTTGGCATGAAGGAGACTGGGGGTCTCTGCCCTTTCTCCTGTAGTGCACACACAGGGATTAAAAGCACTTCGGTGCTCCGTGACTCCCCAACGGGAGCACGAGTTTAATTAATTAATTAATTAGGGCATCGCCAACTTACATATATGGCCTTAGCTTAGTCCTTGTTGTACAGCCATGCTACGTCTTGGCTATATGATCAGTTTACTCGCCCAAGCTCCTTGTTATGCCATGCTCACATGGGTCTTATTGCACCCACAGATTGCCGGATCGTTAATTAGCGTGTCCGTTTAGCTAACGCGCCCGAATGCAGCTGTGGCATGCCTTAGGCATGAAGGAGACTGGGGGTCTCTGCCCTTTCTCCTGTTGTGCACATACAGGGATTAAAAGCACTTCGGTGCTCCGTGACTCTCCAACGGGAGCACGAGTTTAATTAATTAATTAATGGCCATATGTAACCTCGTTCCGGCCATGGTAACGCTAGACTAGTAGTAGTGGCTGCCGCAAGCCCGCAACTGAATTTCTGCTATAACGACGTCAAGGGCTGTCGCCCGGGGAATCATGGAATCATGCATGGCTTTGCGAGGAGGCGCGGTAGAAAATTAATAAATAGAGCAAATATTTACTTTCTCATCCGTCTAAATTCCAGTCAGTACTGACGCTGGTGTATTCCGGGACAGTCTCCGCCCTTAGCAAGCTGAGTTTAATTCATCACGAGCGTCCAGGAATAGTTGTCTCACTTAATAAGCTGGCATCGAGATTGGACATGACCCTGCAGTCTGCTTGAAATTAAGTTTATCTTTAGTCTGATACATCGATCGATCGCTTATAGGCAATAGAATATATACGCTTTGACATGCTGCTCGCCGACTAAAATCATGGCAGACATTTTTCATGGATTTTCATTGGAACGGATACTGCCCAGGCCGGATTCTACATGGCTTGAATGGCGCACATCTTCTACCATGATTGTCACAGCACATTAAATTAAATTAAATTAAATTAAATTAAATTAAATTAAATTAAATTAAATTAAATTAAATTAAATTAAATTAAATTAAATTAAATTAAATTAAATTAAATTAAATTAAATTAAATTAAATTAAATTAAATTAAATTAAATTAAATTAAATTAAATTAAATTAAATTAAATTAAATTATAACATGCCTCCGTGGGGAGGTCATGTAGCACATATTTCATGATGGATGGGGTGGAGGAAGCCGCGTGATCGAACTATCCTAACTCTATCTAGAAAATCCTAACTACACTACTCAGCAAAACGCCTCCTCCGCTTGGGGGGAGGTGGCTTGCCCACAGGGTCGGGCGTGTGCGCCTCGACAATCTTCTTCCACCGCGTCTTGTCCTGCATGGCAGCCCAAAGACGGGAGAGAGAGTGGATGCGGTGCTCAAACTGGGCTGGGACCACTAGGTCGTCCAGCAACATCTGAACGTAGTTCGTGACAGGTTTCCCTACCCTTTTGGGAATGTCCGCGGGGCCAGGCCAGGTCAGAATGTGCCGCCCTGGCTGTCCAAGCCGCTGGGGGCCGGCCAGACCAAGGGTGGTGTCGACCTGGCTGGTGCGGGCAAGGTGTCCTACAAATGCTATCCTACGCTGCCTAATCTCATCCGAAACACGAGGCATGCCATGATACAAAGACTCTGATGACGGACCCTCGGAAAAACCCACGTTAAGGACCTGCCGGAGCATCCTGTAAACTGTGCCGTCGAGCCGAGCTGCCAGTTTGGGTGGGAGGGTCCACGCCTCGGCGCCATACGTGAGCACCGTGAGGACGAGGACCTTGAAGAGCATGCGCTTGCGGTGCCCGTCCAGGCCCTTCGAGCGCCAGTAAGGTGTGAGCGAACGGAGCTTGGCCCAGGCAAGGCCGATGCGGGTGTCCACATCGTCGGCGGTGTCACAGCACATGCACCGTTTAGATCGAATCAATCGGTTATTACTAGCTGTTTCTTAGCTGTCCCATTGGATAGCCAGCTATTGGTACAACTCTGGGTATGAACCTGACACATGCCCTGGCCGCGCGGATAGGTCTGAATGTCGCATTATTAATGCACGTTTTTTCCGTGCCTCTGGGGAAAGATCACTGGGCCTCACAAAGTATTAAGTGAGACAACTATGCCTGGACGCATGGCAATTATGGAAAGTGAAGCAGAATATGGCCCGGGCGCCCCCTATACAAGGCCAGCACCACCCTAGCTGGCTGGAATCGCTTGCTATGTTATCAAACAACTGCATGATGTGTGGTTTCTCAATCCACCACAAGGCTCGCAACAAAAATGTTATGTAAAATTAAGCCTTTAGCCAGTGCTAAACGGTAAACTCTCAACATTGCTGAACTTACAATTTTGGGCACCCGCAGGAGATCCTGAAAGAGATCTCATCCTTGAAAGAGATGTTTGAGGTATCGATAATGACATCACCTCAAAATGATGTTCTGTCGCAAGCTACAGTATACAAAGGGGTTGAACATTGCCCTTAACACACCCAAGACAAAAAGCACCTAGCTACCCTCTATGCCACAACCAATGCAGGCCACCTGCACTCACAGAGTACTGGTTGTCTGATATCCTAGAAGTAACAACATAACAAATCAGCTATACACGTATAGCTATACACGCAATCCGAATGTCGATGTCAGAGCACCTGTGGTGCAAGGAGCAGTCCTTATCAGTATGTCGTTCAGCACACGCTGTGCCAAAAGCTCATGCCTCCCAGCATGCAGGCTGAGCTCGTCATGTTGCCTCACAGAAGTTCCTCAAGAAGGCATTAAGACTGCCGCGTTTTTTCTCCGCGATGCTCAGCAGTGCGGTATAGAACTGCCGGAAGTTGATGCGGTTACTTGTCCTTGGCTTTGCCTTCTGGAACGCAATATCGGCGTCCTGCGGTTTGCAAGGCATTGCCACAGCATTAGCCAAGTATTCAGCACCACATGCGGTTAGTGCATGCAACGTACATCATTAGCATGCAGTTGTGTAATAATATAAACAACCAATGTCGCAAAGGCAATCCTTCGAATTGGGGGCTTCCCTTCCTACTGTGCGGAATCGTTGAAGAAGGGAGCCAGCGACAGTATGCATGGAGAGACACTGACGCAGAGATCAAATGAATATGCACGTCATGGATTCACGCAACCTCCCGGCACACAGGAACTTGTTGATGCCACCATCAGTTTCACAGAGCGATTTACTGAAGAACGTCGGGTGAAGCCTACATTCCATTCAACGTCTAACAAGATACCTACCATTTCACACCATGGGCAAATCAGCTTCTGCATCATGCACAGGTCGCCCCATCGCCCGAGGGCAAGTCGGCTTGGTTATCTGAAGAGATAGGAACACCACCACCCCTGGAGATGTGCGACCAGTTGTGAACACTGACTCGAGACACCTTGGAAAGCCTTTACGCACGCATCCGAAAAACATACAAGGAGCAGACAGCCCGGGTACGAGGTATCTATCAGGAGCATGGAGCAGCTATCTACTATCTCACAACCCAAGCCATTCTGCCCAAGCCATCCTGGGGTTTCTCAGAACTCCCATTCCCCACATCCGTCCACGAATGAGTGGTTTGTGCGGACGACAGGGCAACACCATGCTGCCAGTGCGGATGACGGATGTGAGCGACTCTTTGGTCTTCTGTATGATGCGGCCTCATTACTATAAACAAGACACAAGATTTCTCCCTCATCATATCACCCAGAAAGCATCGCCCACGCACATGGTCGGTGAAGTTGGCGTCGATGACGTGGCGCTCCCGCAGCGTCTGCAGGAACAGCGTGCGGTCCATGCCCGTGGTTGCAAACCCCATCGACGCGCGCCGCTTCTCGGCCGAATTGGACGACCGCGGCCGCAGCGTCTCGGTGAAGATCTCCTTCAGCTGCGCCTCGTATGCCTCCAGAAGGCTCGACTGCTTCTCCGCTCCTGGGCCCGGCAGTATTATTAGATCATCAATACAATAGTTATTACAACCATTGGTAGAGGTAGTTGTCGCCATCATCGTACCAACAGGTCGGAAGCCACTCGTGGCAGCAAAAATTCTGGAAAAGCGGGGGGGACATTGTAGCAACCATGATCGCACACCACAGCTATACAGAAATAGGGGCAAGCTTTACTTGATTACTGTATACATTTGACGTTAAGGTTTGGGCGATCACCGTTCCATCACAGCCACCGCACTGGGAAGCATAAGCAGTGGCCAGAGTTCTAGACCCGAATGGCCTTAGGTGGGCATCCACATCTGCATGCTAGCGTTTGTTCCAGCAGGGGTACCCAAAACGTGCAGAAAGCATGACTGGAAGAACCGGTCCGACTTGATACACGTCCAGCCGCGTGAACACCTGTACAGCTGGAGACCAACCGCCTGAGCAGTGACAGCAAAGCCAAAGTAAGTCTGCTCGCGCCAAGAGGACAGGCGCAGCGGCACATGCTGTGGCCAGACTTTTCTGGTAGAGCAACTCGCCATGGCCATAGTCCTTGGCCATGTATGATAGCCTGGGATGACTGCACGCATCTGCCACACTGAGGCCCAAACACACCAATGATGGGCACACTTCCCTTGCACTTGTCACGCAGGCTAAGTGCACACACCTTTGATGGGTGCCAATGCCTCCTGTGCCATATCCTCTGGGTCTTTGAAGACCTCCCTCATGTAGGCAACTGACGCAAGGGTGGCCAAGATGCATGGCACGGGCGGCCGAGGTGCAGGAAAAACCACAGCACACCCCAAACAAGGAACCAAGTTCATCCCAAATTTACCGCATGCCTGCAGGTGGTATGACAGACGTTAGTTGATGGACGGCCATCGTACTGAGGAAAGAGACAGGGTATTGCAAACAAAGCAGCACAGAGCTGCTAAAATTTATGAGCCAGACACTGGGCTCGCATATCTTCAAACCCGTCAGAAGCTCTAAAGGCGGGCAATCCTTTGACACACAACTGAGTGCATGAAGCAGCAGATATGGACCAAAACCTTGGACACCATGCTGCAGATCTACAGCATTGTGCATCATCATGGGCCTACTGGGTACATCACTACTAGTTAGAAGATAAACTTCTCATGTGGAGGGGGAACGACGGGTGCATGTGATGGAACGACAGGCAGCGCGTGGCAACCCCTGGCAAGGCGTCGGCCGTCGATGCTACCACCTTCAACACCAGCACGAGCAAGGAACCACACTTGCAAGTTGCCTATGGTGAAAAGATAGGAAGGTGGGCAGATGTGTGTGGAAAATCGTACATAAACACACGCATGTACAGGATGGCTGCGGCTACAACCGCACAGAGATTAAGGAAACCGTAAGAGCACAGAACACACTGGTGCTCTCCCATAGCAACAAGGCAAGAACACGGAATCCAACGACACACAGCACACATCCCATAGCAACAGCATCCAGCGCGAGGCAGAGCTGTTACAACTAGTTACCACAACTCTCAAAACACCTTTACTAGCGCAAGTTTACCACTATAGATTCGCAAGACCAGCAGCCTTTGGTTGGATTCCAACTTCAAACCCAAGCCATCATGCAAACGCTCACCCAAATACAAGCTCAACAAAGCCATCAAACACACACACACACACACACACACACACACACACACATGCGCGCGCACACGCACACGCACACGCACACGCACACGCACACGCACACGCACACGCACACGCACACGCACACGCACACGCACACGCACACGCACACGCACACGCACACGCACACGCACACGCACACGCACACGCACACGCACACGCACACGCACACGCACACGCACACGCACACGCACACGCTCACGCACACGCACACGCACACGCACACGCACACGCACGCGCACACGCACACGCACGCGCACGCGCACGCGCACGCGCACGCGCACGCACACGCACACGCACACGCACACGCACACGCACACGCACACGCACACGCACACGCACACGCACACGCACACGCACACGCACACGCACACGCACACGCACACGCACACGCACACGCACACGCACACGCACACGCACACGCACACGCACACGCACACGCACACGCACACGCACACGCACACGCACACGCACACGCACACGCACACGCACACGCACACGCACACGCACACGCACACGCACACGCACACGCACACGCACACGCACGCGCACACGCACATGCACACACACATGCACACGCACATGCACACGCACACGCACACGCACACGCACGCGCACACGCACACGCACACGCACACGCACACGCACATGCACATGCACATGCACATGCACATGCACATGCACACGCACACGCACACGCACACGCACACGCGCGCGCGCGCCACTTACCAAAATCCTCGTAGGCGAGCGCTGCGCCGGCCGTGCCGGCATCCACTCCCTTCTCACCATCGGTCGTCGCCTGCCTCCTTCGACGCACACCTGACATGGAGAGGGCGCGCCGGAACTCCTTCTGCGTGGCCTCACGCGCCTTAACCTCGTCCAGGTCATCAAACTGGCCCAGGTGCCTGCCGCGTGGGCGCGTCGGGGTGTGGTGAGTCGGTAAGCATATAGGAGAATTGAACTGGAAAGCAAGAAGGGAATGCAGCAAAAAGTGAGACATGAGATAAGACCACATGACAAGTGGGAGAATGCTTGCAGGGGTGAGATGAGCCTTGAAATAGGACAACGGGCAGCCGAGCTGCCAGGGTGCCTTCCCTCACCAGAGCTATCCATGCCACAGACTTCTCCACCCACCAGCTTGAAATGTGGAAAAGGACCAGCTTGAGAGTTGCCCTCCCAAGTGGTAGTGAGTGCTGCTGCGTGCGTCACCCACCTGATCAGCCGTGGTAACAGATCTCACCCACGGGATGCAATTAGTGCTGCACCACGCAGTTATGTTATGTCTCGTTACCGCCCACGCTCTCTCATGGCTCACCCATCCCATCATCGCACTACATCTCACCCACTCCATCGCCGGCATCACATCTCACCCACCTCAGCAGCGACTCCATCTTGACCACATCCAGCGTGGTGCTCCCTGGCCCCGCCATCGTCTCAAAGAGGGCGCGGAGCGGGTCTGCCACGGGAGAGGTGGGGCTCATGGGCTCATCTGGACACGGGCGAAGAAGGCAGGCAGGCAGTTCACATGACAGGGGCAACGATGACACATGTCAGGAGGGCATCGTCGTCATCCACTATTTTGAGGACCATTTTGGTGAGGCAAAGACTACACCAGGCCCCCCCCCTGTCACCCACAAACACGATGGCTCTACCAACGTGCCACCCACGAATTACGATGGCTATACCGCGTCAACGCAACCACAGGCCACAGGCGGCTGCCCACCCCCATCGCTTCCCTGGGCAGATGCCTGCGCACAGGCCGTGCCTACGAATGACCTTGCATCACCTTAATCTGACAAACATGGCCACAACTGCTCTTCTGCTGGTGACGACCCATCAGCGCCTGGCCTTCGACGAGTAATTGGCAATCTCTGTGTCATGCTTCTCGAAATGACATAACATCACAGTAATAGGATATTGCAGCGATACCATGCCCATATTTGACACCTTCTTGCATGATTGCATGGCCTAGATTGTTACATACCATTTTCCTCCGGCGCCGCTGCTGCACCCCCCTTGCCAGTGGCGACGCCCCCCGCCTCCGCCTTGGCTCCCTTGGGTGTGCTGCCCTTGGTCGAGATCGACGCCGGGCGCGCCGGCTGGGTAGCAGCGGTGTCGGATGCCAGCCCCGAGAGCATGGGCCCCGCGGTGAAGAGCACCAGCAGGAACATGGCATTGGCTAGCAGCCGCGCCTGCAGGATGGGGTCCACCTTGGGTAGTGCAGCAACCTGTCCGGTGGCAGGAAACGGACAGCGTGCATGCAAGGGGGGCCCAGCCAGTCCGTGATGGTGATGGCCCCCAGTAACACATGGGGCAGAGAGGAAAAAGAAGAGAGAAAAGAGGAAGAGAGGGGATAAAAGAAGAGGTGGAGAGAGGGAGCAAGAAGAAGAAAATGGAAATACGGAAGAGGAAGAACAGGGGAAATGGAAACACAAGAAGTGGAGGAAAGGAACGGGGGGAGGGAGGAAAAAGGAAGTATGCGTGGCAGTGCAGACAATGTGGTAAGACTGCAAGCTAAGAGGGGAATTTTCAGGTGGGCCCCCTATCCTTTCTTTGACCATTTTATTTGATCGATTTGCGTGACCATCATATTGAGGTAAACAAGATTATGCTCGCAACGTGGATGCTGAGAGCAGGAAAAACAGCTGCAGTGCAAAACCCCATTGTGTGTTGGGCCCAGGCCCCAGTTACATGCGCTAGCATGTGCTACGTGATTATTGTACTGCATAGAGTATGTATTGAGCAGTGCCACATGAGTTAATGATGCAAATGTGCATTATTTTGACTGGAATCAAGAGCAAGGGCCCATCCACGTACGTGGCGGGCTGCCACTTGGAATAGCTGCAACAACTGCAGCATGTTGATTACTGTAACAATGTTATGGCCGATGCGCTTGGGTGCTTGTGTGTCTCCGATCACTATATTCCAACCCCTTGGCTTCAATCATAATGATGTGAAGTCACTCCATAACTGCAAGGGATATGCAAGGTTGCTGGCATGATGATTCTTTACACAAATGGAGCCAGGCATACGGCTCAGCAGCCACTCCAGGATAGGATGCGTGTCAAGGCCAGCACGGATGAAAATGCCAAATGTGACCTAGTGGTTCCAAATTTTGGGGCACAAAAGCCTGTACCAGTCAAAGTAGTATGTGCTAGCGGCAAGTCGAAAACTGCAACGGGCGTAATAAAAAAGCACTGAATTGGCTATATACTAACCCTGGCTATAAACAATCCCTGATTCCGTGCCTTCAACCACGCTGCAACGGCGGCACTTTAAACATAACGGGTTGGGGCCAGAAAAATCATGCGGACAATGGTTACGTGGTAGCAGGTTAAGATCGATTTAGCCGGGATATTTGAGCCAGTTTGCTACAGAGAACCTGGTACCATTTTGCTTTCCACGCGCCCAAGCATAACGGTTGCAATGCAGTTGTGTCTCTAAGTGGCGTTAAGCGGAGAATGTTGAACTCCTTTCTCAGGTATCGCCAAGGCCAACAAGTAACTTGTTTCTGAGGTAAACCCACCATATTGACGAATCCTGCTGGAGGCAATCCGTACGCAATGATCAGCGCTGGCTCGAGGAAATACGACAGGAACGCGAGCCAAATGCTACGCCGGGACCCCGAGAATGACAGGTACCGAAATAAGGCTGCCACCCCGAGCATGGCGCCGAAAATAAGCCGGCGAGGTTCATTGAGTTTTGTGCGAGGGAACGAAGGCACGGGGTCAAAAACGCTGTGATCGCTAGTGGAGCGAATAACAGCCGAGCATAATACCAGCGCCACAATTGCATCAACAAGCAGCAATGTGCCCACCACCTTGCCCACTGGGTTCGAGGCGGAAGCCATTTGCAAGCTGACTCTCTACCTACAGAGCTTTCATGGAATGCAGTCTTTCCCGACTTTTCACGCACGCCTGTATGTCAAGGAATAATTATTGCAGCTGCGAGCTGCATGCAGCGGGAAGTGCGCGCTGGGATGCGATCGGGGACGCGCGAGAAAGGC
>RPFO01000406.1:1118658-1141241 GCA_009746045.1 Mesostigma viride
AGGCGGCGCTGTCGCTGGTGGAGGCGCCCCTGTCATCCGGCGCCGACCCCAACCACCTGATCCAAGTGCTGGAAGACACACGCGCCAAGGTGGAGAGTTGGTAGCAAAGGCGCGGGCGATGAAGGGCTTCGAGGGCGCGCGTGACATGGCGGATCGAGCGGGCGAGATATGGCGGAGCCGGCTGGTGACAATGTGGGAGCTTGAATGGCAATGGGCGAGAGGGGGGCCATCTCGTGGGGGAGGAGTCTGACGAGCAGGAGGGCGGATCGAGGGCGAAGAAGAGGGGGAGAAAGCGGGGAAGGGGGAGGAGCAGAACAGCAAGGGGAGGGAGGAGGGGAGGAGGAGAGCTGGGGGAAGGAGAAGCCCCAAACACCCGTAGGTTTGGTAAATTTGCATTTACCAAAACCAAATTTTTTGAGATATGCGTTTTTTGGTCTTCAATGACGCATATGGTTGGGAAAAACACCAAAACAATGTTCTGACAAAAAAATTTTCATGGCTTGTGTCAGAAAATTGACGTGAAGGTGCTTTTCAGGGCATTTTGTGCCAAATATGACATGTCAATTTTTCCTGACTGCAGTTTTGCTCATAAATAGGCCCCAATGTGGTGGTTAAGGTCTATCTAGTACCCCAAGAGGGATTGCAAAGTTGCACATTTTTTGGATACCTGCAGGGGTCCCAACGGTGACGTCAAGTAGCATAAAAAACGCGGTTTTGCTCGGTTTTAGCCTGTTTAGGCACCCTAGACCATGCAAATGAGATCAGATTGCAGCCAAACTTGGCAGCTGCCCTTGCCATGCTGAACAAAGAACATGTGCAAAGTTGCACATTTTTTGGATGCCTGCAGGGCACCCTGGGTGACGTCAAATAGCATAAAAACCGCATTTTTGCTCGGTTTGAGCTCATTTAGGCACCCTAGACCATGCAAATGAGATCAGATTGCAGCCAAACTTGGCAGCTGCCCTTGCCATGCTGAACAAAGAACATGTGCAAAGTTGCACATTTTTGGATGCCTGCAGGGCACCCTGGGTGACGTCAAATAGCATAAAAAACGCATTTTTGCTCGGTTTCAGCCCATTTAGGCACCCTAGACCATGCAAATGAGCTCAGATTGCACCAAACTTGGCAGCTGCTCTTGACATGCTGAAACACGAACATGTGCAAAGTTGCACATGTTTTGGATACCTGCAGGGCACCCTGGGTGACGCCAAGTAGCATAAAATTAATTGACGCGAAGGCGCAAATACGACATGTCAATTTTTCCTGACTGCAGTTTTGCTCTAAACATGGCCCATATGTGGTGGTTAAGGTCTATCTAGTACCCCAAGAGGGATTGCAAAGTTGCGCATTTTTTGGATACCTGCAGGGGTCCCAACGGTGACGTCAAGTAGCATAAAAACCGCATTTTTGCTCGGTTTTAGCCTGTTTAGGCACCCTAGACCATGCAAATGAGATCAGATTGCAGCCAAACTTGGCAGCTGCCCTTGCCATGCTGAACAAAGAACATGTGCAAAGTTGCACATTTTTTGGATGCCTGCAGGGCACCCTGGGTGACGTCAAATAGCATAAAAACCGCATTTTTGCTCGGTTTTAGCCATTTAGGCACCCTAGACCATGCAAGTGAGCTCAGATTGCAGCCAAACTTGGCAGCTGCCCTTGCCATGCTGAACAAAGAACATGCGCAAAGTTGCACATTTTTTGGATGCCTGCAGGGCACCCTGGGTGACGTCAAATAGCATAAAAAACGCATTTTTGCTCGGTTTCAGCCCATTTAGGCACCCTAGACCATGCAAATGATCTCAGATTGCATCCAAACTTGGCAGCTGCTCTTGACATGCTGAAACACGAACATGTGCAAAGTTGCACATGTTTTGGATGCCTGCAGGGCACCCTGGGTGACGCCAAGTAGCATAAAATTAATTGACGCGAAGGCGCAAATACGACATGTCAATTTTTCCTGACTGCAGATTTGCTCATACATAGGCCCAATGTGGTGGTTAAGGTCTATCTAGTACCCCAAGAGGGATTGCAAAGTTGCACATTTTTTGGATACCTGCAGGGGTCCCAACGGTGACGTCAAGTAGCATAAAAACCGCGATGTGGCACGATTTTAGCCTGTTTAGGCACCCTAGACCATGCAAATGAGATCAGATTGCAGCCAAACTTGGCAGCTGCCCTTGCCATGCTGAACAAAGAACATGTGCAAAGTTGCACATTTTTTGGATGCCTGCAGGGCACCCTGGGTGACGTCAAGTAGCATAAAAACCGCATTTTTGCTCGGTTTTAGCCTGTTTAGGCACCCTAGACCATGCAAATGAGCCAGATTGCAGCCAAACTTGGCAGCTGCCCTTGCCATGCTGAACAAAGAACATGCGCAAAGTTGCACATTTTTTGGATGCCTGCAGGGCACCCTGGGTGACGTCAAATAGCATAAAAAACGCATTTTTGCTCGGTTTCAGCCCATTTAGGCTCCCTAGACCATGCAAATGAGCTCAGATTGCAACCAAACTTGGCAGCTGCTCTTGACATGCTGAAACACGAACATGTGCAAAGTTGCACATGTTTTGGATACCTGCAGGGCACCCTGGGTGGCGCCAAGTAGCATAAAATTAATTGACGCGAAGGCGCAAATACGACATGTCAATTTTTCCTGGCTGCAGTTTTGCTCTAAACATGGCCCATATGTGGTGGTTAAGGTCTATCTAGTACCCCAAGAGGGATTGCAAAGTTGCACATTTTTTGGATACCTGCAGGGGTCCCGACGGTGACGTCAAGTAGCATAAAAACCGCGATGTGGCACGATTTTAGCCTGTTTAGGCACCCTAGACCATGCAAATGAGATCAGATTGCAGCCAAACTTGGCAGCTGCCCTTGCCATGCTGAACAAAGAACATGTGCAAAGTTGCACATTTTTTGGATGCCTGCAGGGCACCCTGGGTGACGTCAAATAGCATAAAAACCGCATTTTTGCTCGGTTTTAGCCTGTTTAGGCACCCTAGACCATGCAAGTGAGCTCAGATTGCAGCCAAACTTGGCAGCTGCCCTTGCCATGCTGAACAAAGAACATGTGCAAAGTTGCACATTTTTTGGATGCCTGCAGGGCACCCTGGGTGACGTCAAATAGCATAAAAAACGCATTTTTGCTCGGTTTTAGCCTGTTTAGGCACCCTAGACCATGCAAATGAGCTCCTGAAGATTGCAGCCAAACTTGGCAGCTGCCCTTGGTATGCTGCAAAAAGCACATTTGCAACGTTTCACATTTTTGGATACCTGCAGGGCACCCTGGCTGATGCCAAGTAGCATAAGATTATTTGACGTGAAAGCGCGAATACGTCATTTCAAATGGGTGGGTGGGTGGGTGGTACGTGGGTGGCCCGTGGGTAGGTGCAGGTGGGTGGGTGGGTGGGTGGGTGGGTGGGTGGGTGGGTGGGTGGGTGGGTGGGTGGGTGGGTGGGTGGGTGGGTGGGTGGGTGGGTGGGTGGGTGGGTGCATGGGTGGGTGGGTGCATGGGTGGGTGGGTGCGTGGGTGGGCGGGTGGGTGGGTGGGCGGGCGGGCGGGTGGGTGGGTGGGTGGGTGGGTGGGTGGGTGGGTGGGTGGGTGGGTGGGTGGGTGGGTGGGTGGGTGGGTGGGTGGGTGGGTGGGTGGGTGGGTGGGTGGGTGGGTGGTGGGTGGGTGGGTGGGTGGGTGGGTGGGTGGGTGGGTGGGTGGGCGGGTGCGTGGGTGGGCGGGTGGTGGGTGGGTGGGTGGGTGGGTGGGTGGGTGGGTGGGTGGGTGGGTGGGTGGGTGGGTGGGTGGGTGGGTGGGTGGGTGGGTGGGTGGGTGGGTGGGTGGGTGGGTGGGTGGGTGGGTGGGTGGGTGGGTGGGTTGGTGGGTGGGTGGGTGGGTGGGTGGGTTGGTGGGTGGGTGGGTGGGTGGGTGGGTGGGTGGGTGGGTGGGTGGCCGGTGGGTGGGTGGGTGGCCGGTGGGTGGGTGGGTGGGTGGGTGGGTGGGTGGGTGGGTGGGTGGGTGGGTGGGTGGTGGGTGGGTGGGGGGGTGGGGGGGTGGGGGGGGTGGGTGGGGGGTGGGGGGGTGGGGGGGTGGGGGGGGGTGGGGGGGGGGGGGGGGGGGGGGGGGGGGGGGGGGGGGGGGGGGGGGGGGGGGGGGGGGGGGGGGGGGGGGGGGGGGGGGGGGGGGGGGGGGGGGGGGGGGCGGGCGGGCGGGCGGGCGGGCGGGCGGGCGGGTGGGCGGGCGGGCGGGCGGGCGGGCGGGCGGGTGGGTGGGTGGGTGGGTGCCGTGGGGAGGCCTGCCTCTGTTAGTACTTAGTCTACGCATTACCCAATCGAGCATATGTGCTCGCATGAGTGAGTCTCACACAGCTGGATGGCCGCTACAGTTGTGGATAGGGATTGGTGTGCCTCACACAACGATAAATCTATAGATAGGCCCTAGTAAGATGTTGCAATGTACTATCACCTAAAAATGCTTCCCCACATCAATTAACATGTTCATCATTGCAAATAAAGCGAATTTCTTCCTGCCACTGTGGTAAGCAACGGACTGTGGTAACGGCCACTCGGCCAGCCCAATGCTTAACCAAAAGTACGCCAAGAAAGTGCAGGGCTAAGTTTGATTTCCTCCTCAGGGTCCACGCCTGGTCATGCTGCATGCGCACTGAAGCCCATATTTTTTAACAGCTTCAGCCTCGAAAACACCCGCCCTTCTTACCTTTTGATTGCCTCGATCGCGTGTCACAATAGGACAACTGGTCATCACCGCCATCGGGGTCAAGGTTCGACCACTTCCGGTCCAGTCTGCAATCCCATTGCCCGAAACTTCATTTCACCAGGAATAGGTTCCGCGACTGCACATTTCCAATGGATGGTGCCGAGAATGCCAACATAGCCGAGCTCGTGAGCATCACCAGCAGCTTGCAGTATTCAGCTGCTCAAGTTCGATTCATCAAGGGCCTGCACGAGTTGCAAAATTGATCAGCAGCCAGTCCTCGTGCTCGCACGGGAAAAAAAGAATTTCCCCTTGAGAAAATGCCAAAACATTCATTATTATTATAACAGCAGATCTGTAAATATACTCGAACTCTCGGTTGGTCAGCGCGCTACCTTTCACCGTACTTCCGCGGTGTGGTATTAGCCAAGCCAGCAACCGGACTTTCTCCCGTCATGCAGTGTCTCTAGATGTTTAATAGCAACATTCCAGGACGCAAGAGAACCCATTACCCCAGGACCTCCGAAGTATGTCATTCTGCCAGCTGCCTATAAATAAAACCTCTTCGAAACGACTGAGCAACGAAAACTAAACCGTTGACCAATGACCAAATCAGCATTACTCATTGATGGCAAATAAAATAGACATGGTTTGAGCCGGAATGGGTAGTCCTCTGCCGAATTCGCATGTTGCCGTCTATACGACTATACAGATTCATAGCATTTCGAAGAACAATCCTTCGACGTTGCTTGGCAGTTGGCTGCTTGTGAAATGGCGGCTTTTGGGCAGGGGCCACTGCGACCACGTGCATGTCCTGTCCAGTTTACTGTGTCCTCGTGTCGCATCACGAGTCTGTCAATTATTTGTTTGTACAGTCTGTCATTATTAGGTATCGTACAATGCTGGCTATATTTTGTCTCGACTCACCAGGCCGAGGCCTGGCCTCTTCCTCGTCCGACCTGTCAATTATGTCAATCAAGTAACGTGCGTGTTTGCAACTTGCCCGTTGAAACTCTACGGCGGAGCCAATTTTCGGAAGAACCTCACCCTTATGCTTGCAAATTCGGGACAAATTCGGTGGATGTATGTATGTATGGATGGATGGATTGACGGATTTTCATCCCCTATTCCTATGTTTTCTCACGTGTACGGCCTTATAAGCCGTTGTAGATTTAGGTATTGTAGTATCATGCTTAACTGCTTTACGTATTGGGTGCCTAGTGAAATCAGTTTGCTGTTCGTGGAAGGCTTGGGGTGTGGCCAACGAGCTTCTGCTGTCGCCACATCATATTGGAAAGAACGCTGGATTTTTTGCCACGGGACGTAACCGGCGATGCCGATGGTGAGGCGTTTGTTTCGATGACCGGGGTAGTACCTGCTCTCTTTCTGATGCATTTTCATGGTTGCGTTCTTTCCATTTCGCCGAATCCACCTAGTCGCAGCAAAGACATAGCGTAGCAAGGGTTTTTAAAAACGCAGATTAGCCGTGCAGGACGCCATCTTCATGGTCCTTCGCATGTCCTGTGTGAACGTCCGTTGCCCAAGGATCTGTGATGCTTTTTTCTGGAATATACTGGGCGGTGAAAGCCCCTCTGGATGCTTGCCTGGTCACGGGTTTGGGGCGTCATTTACTGCTGTACTGGCTGACATTCATGGTGCTTTCTGCGTAAGCTGACTTGCTTCGCACGTGGATTTTGACTGGACTGAAGAGCGCGTCTGGTAGCATGTTTACGTGGTGTATAAGGTGATCAATCAACCATTTGTTTATAGAAGGTGTGACAGTAGAAGGTGTGTTATATATTTCTTCATCAAGCATGTCAAAAGTAATCTCCACTCGCTTACAACCTGAATTTTGCTTTGCTGGGTCTGCTGTGTTTGTGTCTCACTGTGCAGGCTATCCCCTTGGTTGATCAACCAGGTGATTTTTGGTGGCAGCGGGGCCATATACTCTTCTTGGCGTTTTTCATCCATGGCATGTCAACCAACGCATGCATGCCAGCCCCTCCCACACCCACGCACACATGTTAGCTATACCCCACAAACCCACGCATGGATTCCAGCCACCCCCCACATGCCCGCATGCATGCCAGCCACCCCACCAATCCACGCACGCATGCCAGCCACCCCCACACCCACGCACGCATGCCAGCCACCCCACAACCCACTTATGCATTCCAGCAACCCCCACAGCCACTTACGCATGCCAGCCACCCCCCACCCCCACGCACGCATGGCAGCCACCCCACGAACCCACGCACGCGTGCCAGCCCCCCCTTAAAACCACGCATGCATGGCAGCTCCCCACCACACCCACGCATGCATGCCACTCCCCCCGCCAACCACCCACGCATGCCAGCCCCCCGACACACGCATGGCAGCCCCCCCCACACCCACGCACGCATGCCAGCCCTACCCCACATGCAGGCATGCATGCCAGCCACCCCCCACACCCACGCATGCATGCCAGCCCCTCCCACACCCACGCCCGCATGCCAGCTACCCCACAAACCCACACATGCATGCCAGCGACCCCCCACATGCACGCATGCATGCCAGCCACCCCACCAACCCACGCACGCATGCCAGCCCATCACAAACCCACTTATGCATGCCAGCCACCCCCCACACCCACGTACGCATGCCAGCCACCCCACACACCCACGCACGCATGGCAGCCACCCCACCAACCCACACACGCGTGCCAGCCCCCCCCTAACCCCACGCATGCATGGCAGCCCCCCACCACACCCACGCATGCATGCCACTCCCCCCCACACCCACGCACGCATGCGAGCCCCCCCACACACCCACGCACGCATGCGAGCCCCCCCCACACCCACGCACGCATGCCAGCCCCACCCCACATGCAGGCATGCATGCCAGCCACCCCCCACACCCACGCATGCATGCCAGCCCCTCCCACACCCACGCCTGCATGCCAGCTACCCCACAAACCCACGCATGCATGCCAGCGACCCCCCACATGCACGCATGCATGCCAGCCACCCCACCAACCCACGCACGCATGCCAGCCCATCACAAACCCACTTATGCATGCCAGCCACCCCCCACACCCACGTACGCATGCCAGCCACCCCACACACCCACGCACGCATGGCAGCCACCCCACAACCCACACACGCGTGCCAGCCCCCCTAACCCCACGCATGCATGGCAGCCCCCCACCACACCCACGCATGCATGCCACTCCCCCCCACACCCACGCACGCATGCGAGCCCCCCCCACACCCACGCACGCATGCGAGCCCCCCACACACCCACGCACGCATGCCAGCCCCACCCCACATGCAGGCATGCATGCCAGCCACCCCCCACACCCACGCATGCATGCCAGCCCCTCCCACACCCACGCCTGCATGCCAGCTACCCCACAAACCCACGCATGCATGCCAGCGACCCCCCACATGCACGCATGCATGCCAGCCACCCCACCAACCCACGCACGCATGCCAGCCCATCACAAACCCACTTATGCATGCCAGCCACCCCCCACACCCACGTACGCATGCCAGCCACCCCACACACCCACGCACGCATGGCAGCCACCCCACGAACCCACACACGCGTGCCAGCCCCCCCCTAACCCCACGCATGCATGGCAGCCCCCCACCACACCCACGCATGCATGCCACTCCTCCCCCACACCCACGCACGCATGCGAGCCCCCCCCCACACCCACGCACGCATGCGAGGCCGCCCCCATGAAGTCATAGTGGGCACCACGGAGTCATGCTATGTTTTAATTTTTTCAATTTAATAATGGGAATGACGGATGGTGCATGTGTGAACAAAGGAATGAAAGGATTGCCACTCAATGAATATTAATTAATGATGAAAATGGGAGTTTGCATGGGAGTGTTTGGTCCTTATGGCTGGCTTGCAAAAAGCAGTACCCAAATTTCGAAGTATTTGACAGCGAAATATCTGTAAAGTATATCGCATGGTATAATTAATTAATGAATGGTACGCTGAAATTCATTGTGCGGGCTCTCTCTGCATGTGATAAACAATTTTAGCTTTGAGGGCATGCAACAAGACATGCTAGCATTAAAATTAAATTAAATTATAACATGACTAGTTGGGAGATCATGTACGACATGTAGCATAATTACGTACATGGCCACAATTGTGCCAATCAGGGCCCTCCTGTAGGTAGACTGTGCTAGGCAATTACAATTAGACAAATAAGGTCATTCAAAAAGGTTTAATTCTTCACCTACCTCCATCCTGATCCAGCAAGGGAATATGTTAGCCAGTGCTACATTCTGATCTCCCAACGGAGTCATGTTATGATGCGAAATAGTTCAGGATAAAATTTGTCAGAATTTCACTGGCGATACGAACGTAACGAAATTTCCAAGTATCCGACGCCGAAATATCTCTAAAGTATGTCGAATGGTATGCTGAAATTCATTGTGGTTCTGTCCGAGCTGACAAATTTGTCAGAAATTTCATTTTCGATACGAACGTGACGAAATTTCCAAGTACCTCACGCTCGGAGAGCTTCCACGGTGTTCACGGGGAAGGGTCCGTTGCGCGTGGCGCACGGCGGCGGTTCGTCCCGGTCGGAATCGTCCGCTCGCGCGTCCTCCGTGGAAGGGTCTTGGCGCGTCGCGCGGGCCGGTGCGGTTGGCGCCCAGAAGGTCGACTATCGGCCTCTGGGCCGCTAGCGGCGAGTCACGTCCTCTCAAGTCGGGGAGGGGGGGCGATAGCCCCCCCTCCCCCACTTTTTTCTTGTCCCCTATTCCTATGTTTTCTCACGTGTACGGCCTTATAAGCTTCGCCAATTCTGGCGAACCTAACGGTTCTTCCGAAAATTGGCTCCGCCAGATTATGTCAATTATGTCAATTATGTCAATTATTTGTTTGCGTAAACTTTTGCTAGACTTTCAATATTAAAGTTTTATTTTCCAAGGAAAATCACTAAAATCTGCACTTTCTAAGGGCTTTGATACCAAGACCTAGTAATTTTGACTATGTAGTTTTGACCATGCAACTACGTAAGATTCTAATACTTTACAAATGCTCCCAAACAAATAATTGACATAATTGACATAATTGACATAATTGACATAATTGACATAATTGACAGGCTGGCCAACCAGGCGGTGCGTGCCAGCGTGCACGGGCACTGCGTCTTTTGGCACAAGGTGCCGGGGCTGGTGTGAATTATGCAGCCTGCAATACCATCCCAGCACTCGGGCAGCAATTTTCTCGCATAGCCGTCGTAAGTTAAAGGTGCTCTATAAGCGACACGCGAGGCTGAGCGAGAATGCTAGACATTCGATTAATATTGATGGCGGTTGCCTTGCTGACAGAAGGCGTACGATGCGCGCGATCGGTCGAATTCTCCGAATGGCCGCAGTCACCGAAACCTTGGGTGATAGCGGTCTTGCCGGCCGCTGTCGTCGCAGTATTTCTGTTGTGATCATAATACTTAATTAGGCCCCACCGTCTAGGTAATCTAGTCGCTCTACACGTAAGCCAGCCTTTATTTCAATGCACAAGGCAACACATTTCCATCACCATTCATCTTCATCATCCTGAACGACTCGAACACGCGGACAAGATAACGGCAGGCTCGAGCTACCATGGTCCGGATTCTCCCGATTTCTGGCCTGCGCTGGTTGTCTCCTTGATAATACTTAATATTGCTTTTGGTGGGATTTTGCGATGCACGTGTTTTGGATGGGCCACATGTTGGCGCAGGTTATTGACTTGGATGGGCCAACCCCAGATTCCATCGTGGTTGCGCCATATCACGCCAGCTCGTGGACCGGGCAGTTCAATAAGGTGCACCTGGGGGCAGGGTCGGCCAGTGGGCAAAGCAACCAGGGGTTAGTTGTTCCATATAACGACATTGTTTTGCAACACTGGACCGTTGGAAATGGGGCGGTAGTCCATACGCCAAAGCTGACGGGGGCAAGGAAGCTCAACCAAGGGACGCTAGATGCCTTGAAGCTTCATCCTGACATTGACTTTGAGGGGTACAAGACAGTGCAAGCCTCAGAACGTACGACCAAGGTGGCATGTGAATCTTACTTCCGTGAGAGAGGGAGTGCTGCATTGCTATAGGCATGCGGACATGCGCACTCTTTTTAGCGGGCAAGCCAAGAAGGCAAAAGAGGTTCCATGGGTGGGTTACAAAGGTGGGCCATGCTTTCAAACTTGTATGGAGTGATGGGCAGAATGAGGAGTATAGCAAGCTAGAGGACGTGCTGAAATTTGTGTGTGGGTGCCCTTACGGTGTAAATGCTTTTGGCCGTGAGCAAGTCTTGCAGCAGTACCAAGTTGACAATGGTGCTGGCAGTTCTACGGGAGCTCCTGCTGTGCCTCCGGTGTGTAATGCCACCACAGTCAAGATCCACCACGATGTCCACTCAAGTGACGATGAATCGGATATGGAAAACATTGATGACATTAGTGTAGACAGTGATGATGAGGCGGATGAGGCAGAGCGCGATTGATCATAATAGGCTGGTGGCGCAGCATGCGCACGCCTTGGTAATGGTGTCGTCATGATTCCCTGCCTATCCATGTTTTTTAATGTGCCTATACCTCATGCACACAGGTTTTTGATTTATTGATTTCATGTCATGTCGTGTCATGTCAATATATCAATTTATGGTGGGCACGGGGCCATGTGTCAATTACGCAAAGATAACTAATATGTGAAATCCATTGATTGGCCAGTACTGAGCATGCATGGACTTGTGTTCTTTTTGCAATGTGGAAAGTTAGGGTGCAATCTGATCTCATTTGCATGGTCTAGGGTGCCTAAACGGCCTAAAACCGAGCAAAAATGCGGTTTTTATGCTATTTGACGTCACCGTTGGGACCCCTGCAGGTATCCAAAAAATGTGCAACTTTGCAATCCCTCTTGGGGTACTAGTTAGACCTTAACCACCACATATGAGTCATATTTAGAGCAAAACTGCAGCCAGGAAAAATTGACATGTCGTATTTGCGCCTTCACGTCAATTAATTTTATGCTACTTGGCGTCACCCAGGGTGCCCTGCAGGCATCCAAAAAATGTGCAACTTTGCACATGTTCTTGTTTCAGCATGGCAAGAGCAGCTGCCAAGTTTGGTTGCAATCTGAGCTCATTTGCATGGTCTAGGGTGCCTAAATGGGCTAAAACCGAGCAAAAATGCGTCTTTTATGCTATTTGACGTCACCCAGGGTGCCCTGCAGGCATCCAAAAAATGTGCAACTTTGCACATGTTCTTTGTTTAGCATGGCAAGGGCAGCTGCCAAGTTTGGCTGCAATCTGATCTCATTTGCATGGTCTAGGGTGCCTAAACAGGCTAAAACCGAGCAAAACCGCGGTTTTTATGCTACTTGACGTCACCGTTGGGACCCCTGCAGGTATCCAAAAAATGTGCAACTTTGCAATCCCTCTTGGGGTACTAGTTAGACCTTAACCACCACATATGAGTCATATTTAGAGCAAAACTGCAGCCAGGAAAAATTGACATGTCGTATTTGCGCCTTCACGTCAATTAATTTTATGCTACTTGGCGTCACCCAGGGTGCCCTGCAGGTATCCAAAACATGTGCAACTTTGCACATGTTCTTGTTTCAGCATGGCAAGAGCAGCTGCCAAGTCTGGTTGCAATCTGAGCTCATTTGCATGGTCTAGGGTGCCTAAATGGGCTAATTAATTAATTTCAGCATCAATGGGCTAAAACCGAGCAAAAATGCGTCTTTTATGCTATTTGACGTCACCCAGGGTACCCTGCAGGCATCCAAAAAATGTGCAACTTTGCACATGTTCTTTGTTTAGCATGGCAAGGGCAGCTGCCAAGTTTGGCTGCAATCTGATCTCATTTGCATGGTCTAGGGTGCCTAAACAGGCTAAAACCGAGCAAAACCGCGGTTTTTATGCTACTTGACGTCACCGTTGGGACCCCTGCAGGTATCCAAAAAATGTGCAACTTTGCAATCCCTCTTGGGGTACTAGTTAGACCTTAACCACCACATATGAGTCATATTTAGAGCAAAACTGCAGCCAGGAAAAATTGACATGTCGTATTTGCGCCTTCACGTCAATTAATTTTATGCTACTTGGCGTCACCCAGGGTGCCCTGCAGGTATCCAAAACATGTGCAACTTTGCACATGTTCTTGTTTCAGCATGGCAAGAGCAGCTGCCAAGTTTGGTTGCAATCTGAGCTCATTTGCATGGTCTAGGGTGCCTAAATGGGCTAAAACCGAGCAAAAATGCATCTTTTATGCTATTTGACGTCACCCAGGGTGCCCTGCAGGCATCCAAAAAATGTGCAACTTTGCGCATGTTCTTTGGTTAGCATGGCAAGGGCAGCTGCCAAGTTTGGCTGCAATCTGATCTCATTTGCATGGTCTAGGGTGCCTAAACAGGCTAAAACCGAGCAAAACCGCGGTTTTTATGCTACTTGACGTCACCGTTGGGACCCCTGCAGGTATCCAAAAAATGTGCAACTTTGCAATCCCTCTTGGGGTACTAGTTAGACCTTAACCACCACATATGAGTCATATTTAGAGCAAAACTGCAGCCAGGAAAAATTGACATGTCGTATTTGCGCCTTCACGTCAATTAATTTTATGCTACTTGGCGTCACCCAGGGTGCCCTGCAGATATCCAAAACATGTGCAACTTTGCACATGTTCTTGTTTCAGCATGGCAAGAGCAGCTGCCAAGTTTGGTTGCAATCTGAGCTCACTTGCATGGTCTAGGGTGCCTAAATGGGCTAAAACCGAGCAAAAATGCGTCTTTTATGCTATTTGGCGTCACCCAGGGTGCCCTGCAGGCATCCAAAAAATGTGCAACTTTGCACATGTTCTTTGTTCAGCATGGCAAGGGCAGCTGCCAAGTTTGGCTGCAATCTGATCTCATTTGCATGGTCTAGGGTGCCTAAACAGGCTAAAACCGAGCAAAAATGCGGTTTTTATGCTACTTGACGTCACCGTTGGGACCCCTGCAGGTATCCAAAAAATGTGCAACTTTGCAATCCCTCTTGGGGCACTAGATAGACCTTAACCACCACATATGAGTCATATTTAGAGCAAAACTGCAGCCAGGAAAAATTGACATGTCGTATTTGCGCCTTCACGTCAATTAATTTTATGCTACTAGCTTGGCGTCACCGTTGGGACCCCTGCAGATATCCAAAACATGTGCAACTTTGCACATGTTCTTGTTTTAGCATGGCAAGAGCAGCTGCCAAGTTTGGTTGCAATCTGAGCTCATTTGCATGGTCTAGGGTGCCTAAATGGGCTAAAACCGAGCAAAAATGCGGTTTTTATGCTATTTGACGTCACCCAGGGTGCCCTGCAGGCATCCAAAAAATGTGCAACTTTGCGCATGTTCTTTGGTTAGCATGGCAAGAGCAGCTGCCAAGTTTGGCTGCAATCTGATCTCATTTGCATGGTCTAGGGTGCCTAAACAGGCTAAAACCGAGCAAAAACGCGTCTTTTATGCTCTTTGACGTCACCCAGGGTGCCCTGCAGGCATCCAAAAAATGTGCAACTTTGCACATGTTCTTTGTTTAGCATGGCAAGGGCAGCTGCCAAGTTTGGCTGCAATCTGATCTCATTTGCATGGTCTAGGGTGCCTAAACAGGCTAAAACCGAGCAAAACCGCGGTTTTTATGCTACTTGACATCACCGTTGGGACCCCTGCAGGTATCCAAAAACTGTGCAACTTTGCAATCCCTCTTGGGGCACTAGATAGACCTTAACCATCACATATGGGCCTGTGTATGAGCAAAACTGCAGTCAGGAAAAATTGACATGTCATATTTGGCACAAAATGCCCTGAAAAGCACCTTCACGTCAATTTCGTCAGGGGGGGGGTAAGGTTTTTTGGTCCAAATACATTTCTCGAGGCATCCTGCACCAAGTATGAGTCAGACAAGCAAAAATATTCAGTTTTTAAAATTTTACCAAAAATGTGGTAATTTACCAAACCTACGGGTGTTTGGGGAAGGGGGAGTGATGGAAGGAAGTGGCGCAGCCGGGGACAGGCATGTAAGGGCAGCTGGTGGTGGGAGGCGCGGGGAGTTGGATCCCGGGGGGGCAGATGGGGGAGGGTTGGAATGGCAGATGGGGGAGCCGCAGGGAGCAATCGGGGCAGGCCAGGCAGGGTGATGTGCACCAGCGAACGGATGAGATGGAGGGTGTGAGTGTGACCCCTTCTCAACCACGCATGACCGCCTCCGAGTTTTGTGACAAGAAGTGCATGGAGCACTATCGTGCGTTTCGGGCTCTTGGAGGCGCAGCCCATGCCGCAGGCGGTCAGCTTCCTCATGGGGCCGGCACACCGCGGCGCAGGTGCATCTGAGACGAAAATGGCTGACGGCGGTATGGCTGACAGCGGAGCTCAGATCTTTGCGTCTGAGCCCCGAATTCGGTCAGACCACTTGCATTCGATGCGCTTTATTCAGACGCACACGCCAGTATAATCGGTTACGTACGGCTGAAACGAAGTATTGCCAAAGTCATCACGTACGTGACAAGCAGCTATGACGACCCCAAAAGCAAAACGGGGTTTGGAAAAGGAGCAATTTGCCAATTTCGGTTCCGGCTCCCAGCCCAATTACCCACTCGCCATCGTTCGATCTTGCCCAGCCGCCTGGGCTCGCGCCAACCCGGCATCGCCAGCCAACCCATCGCCAAGCGCCTCGCCTGAATCCAAGAAACCATGCCACGACCGCCACAAATGGAGCCAATTCTTGCCCGGCGACAGACAGTTCTCCCTCCTCGAGTGGCAGGGGCTGTCGCCGCCGGATCGAAGTCGTCGAGGTCCTCCAGTTCCTCGCACAGGAACGGAAGCTCTTCGTGCCCTGGCAGAAGGGGGGGGCGGCTATCGAACACGGTCGAGGCCCAGGTCTCCAATGTGGAAACCCGGGTCGTCCACAAGCTACAACCCCAGTTCACGGCGCTACACACCGCGGCGCAGGCTTCGGAAACGCATGCTGCACTTGTCTCAGACTCGCCTTAACCAGGTGGAGGGCAAGTGCGGCGTGCTCATGAAGAAGCTTGAGGCCATCACCGCCCACACCGAGGCCCTGGCCACACAGGTCCCAAAGATAGCGGAGCAGACGGCCACCATTGCATCCCAGCCACCCCGGCAGGATGCTGGTGACCTCCCGCCGCTCTCCTACGCGGACCTGCTGCGGTCAGCGACCGCGCCTCCACCACCGACGCCATCGCCACGAAGCTCCAGGAGCTGGAGGACCACCGCCAGGCCCAGCAACGGGAGGTCACCGACCGCGCGCTCCCCGCGAGTGCCGAGTGGTGCTGCGTCGGTTCCCCCAGAAGCCAGGTGAGACGTCAACCTCCCTTGCCGACGAGCTCAAGGGCCAGCTCCTTACCCTCATCATGGGCCTGGTAGGTGAGGTAGAACTGCGTGGGTGTCACCGCCTTCCCCACTCACGGGACTGTCGGGACAAGGCGGCTCCCCCACCGGCCAGTCTTGAGCACTCACCTTCCCCTCCCGTGAGGACAAGCAGCGGTTCCTCTCTCGTCGCAAGCGGTTGCACGACCTAACCTGGACGCTAGACGACGACCTGACCCCCGCTCAGCATGCAGCAGCAGCGACGCGACCTGCGGCCGGAATACCTCCGCCACAAGCAGGACCCCCAGAAGCCCAAGGTGTACTGGAGGGGCGGGGACCTGATGATCAACCACAAGATGTGGACGCCCCCCGCGGGCTAGACTATAGCTAATAGCCCTAGCTTGTATCCCTCGGTAGTCACTGCCGCTATGGCAGCCATGCTTAGAATGTTTGCCTAGCTGTGCCGACATACCTAGTCACGTGCATCGCTCATGCACGGTATACAACCAGCAATAGCCTTAGCTTAGTCCTTGTACAGCCATGCTACGTCCTGGCTATGACCAGATTCCTTGCCCACGCTCCCTGTTATGCCATGCTCACATATGCAGGTCTTATTGCACCCACAGATTGCCGGATCGTTAGCGTGTCCGTTCAGCTAGCGCGCCCGAATGCAGCTGTGGCATGCTGCCTTAGGCATGAAGGAGACTGGGGGTTTCTGACCTTTCTCCTGTAATTGTGCACACACAGGGATTAAAAGCACTTTTTCGGTGCTCCGTGACTCCCCGGCCAACGGGAGCACGAGTTTAATTCATTAATTAATTAATGGGGCCCATGGGGCTGCGGGCTGACATGGCCCGTTTAGTGGAGCAAGGGATTATGCTGGTCGCCGCTCCACTGCTCGGCCGCGGACGCGGGCGACCTCGCCATGCATGACACGGGCCCTGCTCGCGGCGCCGGCCTGGCATGGACGTGAACCTGGTGGGGTGGCACCCGGGTTTGCGCCTGCGCATGACACCTCTCGCCGTCACTGGCGGCGGCCAGGGGCCACCTGGACGTCATGCGCGCGCTTCTGGACGCCGCGGTGCCCTCACATTCCCTGACGGTGGAATTAAGCTGTACGTTTGCCAGAGGCACAGCCATGGATGGAACGCAGGCCGGGATGGATGGAGGCAGAGGAGGGCGGGGGCATGCGCCTTGAAGGTGGTTTAGACCGCGGTGTCGGAGGTGTGTTTGCGGGTGGGGCCGGTGGGGGCGGTGGGGGGGGCGACGAGGATGCCCCGCTGGTGCGGTCATGCACGGTCCCCGCCGTGTTCGCGGCCACGTATGGTCGCCAGCTGGCGTGTGTCACCACCCTGGTGTCTGAGTATGCATGGCGCCAGCATTAACATGACCTTGCGTGGGCTGGCGCACTACAACCCACTAACTAAGCCACGCGGTGACGCAGCCCTACCCACCGGCGTTTGTCAGCGCACTGCTGGAGCTGGGGGCAGACCTGTGCGTGGGAGACTGCCTCTCGCTTGCCTGCTTGGCCACGCGACCGGGTACCGCGGAGGATGCGGCGATGGTGGACCTGTTGCTTGCGTGGGAGGCGGAAGGGGAGAGGAAAGGGGGGAGCAAAGGGGCGAGGACAGGGAAGACCAAAGGGGCGCTCAAATGGGAGGCCAAACAAGAATTAAGGGGCCGCAAGAGGGAGGGCCTGCAAGGGAATTATAGGGTGCGTCCCGCGGATACCTTCCGACTGCACCCGTTCTCGCTTAACATCGAAGTCATTAAGAAACTGCTGGCGGCTGGGTGGGACATCAATAGCGAGCAATATGGCTACTGGCCCAAGGTGCCGGGTGCGAGCACTTTTCTTGAACACGCGTGCTAGCACCTGGCTGACCACGCGGCGTCGGCATTCGCTAGCATTACTGCGGTTCCTGTTGAACGGAGGGGGCGCGCGCGGGGTCGTCTCGGGCGCTGCTTGGTGCCAATGATGCAGCTAGTCTATCAGTTAACGTTCTTCGCACACGCAATGTGAAGGATATGGTTGCAATGCAGCAATGCGTGAATATGGTTGGAAACGGAGCTTTGTTAAATCGGATAATGGTTACAGCGCTCAACACTTGAGGCTTGCACACGAGCTTGCCAAGTCAAGGCACAACACGTGAGGCGGGCTCGCAAGAGATATCCATTTGGCACTGGCCTATTGTTTATATACTTGTGCACTGTGCTTGCTAGTCCTGAGCAGCCTAGGAGGCCTGCTCAGTAATAACACTCCCGGTACAGTATTCACTACCTGTACAGCGCCCAGCTCCTATACAGTAGGTCTGCCATACAGGCACAGTGACCACAGAGTACAGTCACCACAGCGATTATTGCATCTGCACCTAGAAGTCCAGGACTAAGCCTGCGGTACCAACAGACCACAGGTTAAGGTTCCTATTTCCTGCGTACGACGTATTAATCCAATACCGTCGTAGGTACAGCACCTAATTCCTGTCAGCCCAGGAATTACTGTCGACCCCATATGTCGTCGGCAAATATTCACGTCCGACTTAGAAGAACAGCCGGCTCGCGCTCGCGCGCGACCGGGAAGTCGGAACGCCATAACTTTCTTGATACTTGTCGGAATGAACTCGTTCCGGTGCCGCTGGAATCGCAGAGATATGCCGAATCAGGATCACACCAATGCGCTTGGCGTTAACTCCAATCCTTTCTTTTCTTGAGCTGTAGCAGCTCACACAAGTCTACATACAAACACACACAATGGGTACTGGATATCCTCCCCAGACTACAAGTCACAACCCGCTGGGCATGACAGTCAGCTTGGATTCCTTATTATATGTACATAGCACCCATACTGGCTCAGGAGCACAAACAAATTACAATGAGTCCCTATCCCTTCACGGGAGGCTCGTTGTGTTACCCATGTACAAGAGGTTGGCCAACTGTGGCAGCCCATAGGTGTTCAGTTAAGAACTTGAGAAGTATGTACAACCTTCAGGACCTTAGGCGAAACCCCACAGATCACCCACAACAGCTCATCAGAAAACATTGCTGACCCCCAGACGGGAGTCGGCGCCGGTCTGCTGCCCCTTATCGAACCAGACACCACATCTACGCGAAGCACATGCAAAACACAAGCTCCTCTACTCGTTCCAACCGTGGAAAATCAGGGGACCTGTCGCCACCTCACCAGCATGGTGGATGGGTCAGCCAGTCCGTGAAACTCCGCCTTAAGACGGCACCAGGGAATCGAACCCCGCCCACAAACCACAGATCTGGGGAAACCTCAGACTGAGATGAAAACCCCAGATAGACATCTCTCCATCAGAGACAATGTCAGACATTCCCACACCAGAGACATGTCTCACCCCTCAAGGTGTGCTCAGGATTATGTACAATCAAGCTCCCAGCCTGATATCCAGAGTCTTAAGCACCCAGCTCTCAGCTTTTAGACAGATAGACCGACTTGACAGTCAGCATTCATGAGCTTCCTCAGTACATTGTACTGGGCTGGGGCCTTGTGTGGCAGCTTTGTCAATGCATCAGCAGGGTTCTCCTCGCCAGGGATATGCTTCAAGTCAACCAAACTGGCCAACTCCTTCAGCAACAAATAATCCAGGTCCCGGCTCCTGGCCAGCTGCTTGTGAACAAACTGGACCATACCCATGCTGTCTGTTAGCAACAACGTCTCCATCTGCAAGGTCCAAGGGGTAACTGAAGCCAGCTCCAGCATTAACTCCTTTATGTACAGGCTGGACTGGATCCCCTCGCATATGGCCCTGCATTCTGCCACATCTGAACTGATACAGACCCTCTTCTGCAGTCTGCTGTACCAGCTGAACAAACTTGCCCTGCTCTGATAAAAAGCAAACAGAGCAGCAGATCTCCCCCTGACCTTGGTAACCTGGCGAGCATCCATGGAACTGTCAACAAAGATCTCCAAGGTGATAGGCTGGGCAAAGTCAATCCCAGACAAGATCAGATCAGGGGTACTCTCCACCAACCGGGCTATGACTCGAGGCTTCTCATCCTCAAGCACCTCATCAGGCATTCTGCTATGGACCATCAAAGACGGACCACAGATGCTGGCAAACCAGGCCCACATGCCTCTCAACTCAGGTCCTGCAGCCTGGGTGATCTTCTCTGGCAAGGCCTTCACAATGGTCTGTTTATAATCTCCTCCAGCCTGAAGCCTGATACTCCACTCCCCGTCCCTCCTGAACAGGGTAGCCTGCATTCCACAGAACACTACAGGCTTGTTGGGCTCCTGCCACAGCTCCTTGCCCAGTGAAAACTTGCCACTGATGACAGGAATAAACTTCTTCAGCCAGGTCGTGGGGGCTAGCAAATGCAGATCATCTCCATGCAAACTAGCATACACTGGCAGACCCTCCCATTGGGCCAGCAGCAAACAGGGATCAACTGAAGACACTCTCAAGCCACACTCACTGATCAGAGCTTCCTGCAGCGTGAGTCTCCAGATGATTGGGCTCGACCTGAGTCCTTCCAGGCCCTTCAGAATAACCAGGAATTGTTGATGCAGCTCCAGCTTCCAGATGGCAGGCACCTCAACACAGTAAGGCTCATCCTGCTTCCACACCCTCCTGGCCACTTCTGGATCAGATTTTAAAAATGCCCTCTTGAAGTCCAGCAGCACTGATGACATAGCTGCTCCCCTGTTCAGCAACCCCACGTAGAGACATAGCAAAATTCTCCATGTGTCGTGTAGCATCCCTGGCGTGTATAGCTCCTCTCCTGGCAGACTCCCCGTGCCGTGATACTCATTCAGGACAGGCCTGACATGGGGCACTGATACCTCATCCACAACCTTCCTCTTCAGCACAAATCTCAAAGCAAGCTTCCTTGATGCTGGGGGACGTCTGTCTGTTGGTGCAGCACACTCAAACTGCAACCACTCCTCCAATGCCTTGGAGAAGGCGAGCTTCCAAGCCTCAAACAAAGTAGGCGAGCTCATCTCTTGGACCAGCTGGTCATATGTCAAAGGAGAGTGTGCAGCAAGGCTCCTGTGAGTTATGCCAATACTGCTGGGGTGCAACACAGCTGGAATAACCAAACTGGCCGCTGGGGGCACCTCCCCTTCATCCCATTTTACACCCTTGACCGGCTTGGCCCTGCACCTGACTGGAAATGTTGTCCTGAAATTTTCTAGGGGAATCATCCCCCAGCCATCTCTTCTCAGAGCTGTAGCTCTGATAGAAATCCAGGATTGCCCAGAAAATTCTGACCCAAAATCACAGGGCCATCATAGTCCTCTAGGACAAGGAAGGTCACATCCACACCCATGACAGGGGCATTAACCTCTCCCAACACCCTTAGATGCGTCCTACCACTGAAATCAGACACCCAGGGGCAACTTGGTTCTCCGACCAGCAGTTCTCCTGTATGCTGAGGTCCCATGACAGAAACCTGCGCATTGGTATCTATCTCCATGGCAGCTACCTCAGGTTCATCCAACTGGACAAGCTTGGACACCTTAGGCTCCTTCTTGGCTCTTTGCAAAGCCTGTACAATATCTGATAGACGCACACCCCTAGGCCTGGTGTCGGGCCGTTCCGGAGGTGCAGCCTGTCCGCCTGCTTGCCCAACCACCGTATGTGAAGGTACCCCAGGGGCCGGGCCAGGGTCACCCTGAGGGCTCGATACAGCTGTAGCACCCTGATCAGGAAGCTCCACGTCACCCCCGCCTTGTACACCAGCGGGCACCTGGAAGAGGTCTCCTTGATTACCTCCCCGGGGACGGATCTTTGACCAGGACAGACGGTGCACTGCTTGGGAGCCATCAATGGCCACCCAGCACTTATGGCCAGCGGCTTCTACTCGGGTCACCACCCCATCATGCCAGCTGCCACGTTTCCCTGGAAAGCTTGGTTCCTTCCACACAACAACCTGTTGTCCAACGTTAGGTTCTAGGACACTCCAGCCCTTGTCTTTCTGCCTCAGCTTGAGGAACTTGGCCTCTAGCTTCTCCTTCCATGCCTGCTCAGCATCAGCTGGCAGCATCCTGGTATGCAGCATAAGAGGATTGATGGCAATGTCACCAAAGAACATGGGAGTCCTCAGGTTCAGCCTGTCCTCCACAGAACGTAGCCATGCAGATGTCACAATGGCAGATGACGTCCTTGGAATCCTCTCCACCAGCAGCACAGTCTTGATCTCTTGGATGGCTCTCTCCACCACCCCTTGCTGGCCGTGGCTCTCCCTGGGTGTAATCAGCAACTCTGGAAACTCTGGCAGGTTCTCACAGCACTCAAACTTGAATCACATGCAAACAACTCCAACCCAGGGTACCTGCTCCTTGTCAACTTCAGAGCAGCAATCAATGTAGGCTTCTCCATGTCAGGCAGGATCTCTAGGGTCTTGTACTTGGTATATCTGTCCACTGCCACCAGCAGCTTCAAACCCTGATCTCTGAATATCTACCTGCACATGGCCTGGCTGCAAAATAGGAGTCCTGGCATGAGACTGCTTGGGCTTTCTAGCAACTAGCCTGCACTTGCAAGCTTGAGCAACCTGTTGGCAGATGGAGTACAACTA